>JAOTOM010000919.1:0-51148 GCA_034440615.1 Ashinkailepas kermadecensis | reverse complement strand
CGAAGTGCAAAAAAATATTGCGCGGTGTCTTCAAGAAAACCTGCTAGCGCCATTCAACGCCAAATCGACAAGTGAAAGGGTCAAAATACACCCAATAATTTATATTTTGATACAAATAATTGTGTGGGGTTATCCTGATGCACCGAATCCAGCTGTGCCATTCCTAGAAAGAAAAATCAATGGTCAAAGAGTTACAGACTGAGGCATTTGCCGCCCCGTATCTCAGTTGGTTAGAGCGCTGGCCTGCACTGATCTCCCCTGACCTGGCAACGCAGGGTCCGAGTCGCTTCACGCGCTCGCATTTAGCTCCCGGCTGGGAGGCCAGTTGGTAGCTGGCTCGATAAGGCCGGGAACGAGGTATCGTGTCTGTGCACGGCCGTGTCTGTGCATTGACGGCACGTTAAACTTTCGGTCTAAATTCTGCCGTTGAACTGGAGTTCATGGACCGGGTGGTGGGGCGAGGGTCAAGCAACAAGCTCTGCTTAGCAATAGAACCCTGGTTCATAAAACCACCCTAGCAAAATTCGTTTTTTTTTAATGTGATAGGTCACCTAACAAGGGTGTCTTTAAGGTGTTTAACTCAATAAAGAACGATTCGAATTATGCAAACGTATCCATAGGTGAACTCACAATAATCCACTGCAACTTTCGGCCCTTTCGGAATTTTCTTCTACGGGCTATTTAAAAGGTGACATCGTGACCTATGGGCACACGACCTACTTTAACTTTCGGAACAATCAAAATGTGATCTTAAAAAAAGTACAAGACTGAAGTTCGATATTTTATCTTTCGAAGCAAATAATAAAAAAAACAGGGTTTTGCCCCTAAAACTCTACATATCCGCTCTAAATTAGGCATGTATAGATATGTTTTCTCTAGTGTACCATTTCCTGTTTTAACACGTCTCTAAAACGGTACATCACTGAAATATAAGCCTGTTCACGACCAAGGCACGTGCTGGGATGAAAACGTTGGTAATCTGAGCCTGAGTGTTGTCTTGCAGAAGTATTGGAACACGTGATGTCAAAGGTTAAACAGATATGACAAAATTTCTACAAATTGTGGTAGTAGACGATTTATAAGTCCTGCCTTGCGATGAATTACAAGGAGAGAAAAGCATCCACAACACAGCAACCACATTATGATCACCGAGAAACCTTCCGCTCAACCATTTATTGCATCTCGAAAGTTCAAATATCTGCGAATGTAGTGAAATATCAGGAAGGGCACAAACATCAGGTGGCGCCGTGTTTGGGTGCCCAGTGCTCACTGCTCACTCTGGCTGACCATGTTGCCTGTGAAGCAAGGAAATTTATGAGGGTGTCGGACGCAGACAAGGTGAAAGCAAAGCTATTTTATGAGTCTGACCAGATCAGCCGCATGTGTCTCGGCAAGACCGACTGTGTCATGGTGTGACAGGGTGTGGAAACACAAGTAGAGTTCCGAAAAGGCTTGTTTTGGGAAACTTGTGTGATATATACGATATATGCAAGGGGAACCCTCGTACCGGCTTCTTAACCTTTGCCGCCCTTCGTCCGAAGCATTGCGTCTTGACAGGCAGCAGTGGGACGCACTCGGTGTGGGTGTGCACTTATCAGCAAAACCCGAAATTGTTCATATCCGCTCTCGGCCTTCCCGGTCTGAAAGGCCGCGACCTCGTCAATCACGCTGTATGTGGCAAGGAAAACCGTGATTGTATGACGCACAACTGTGAGTACTGCCCTGGTGAAGACTGGGTGATGAACTTTCTAAGGATTATCCTTACGGACAAATCAGGAGAAGAGAGTGAAAGTGATTCAGCCCCAGATGATGGCATGGATAATGAGATTAGGTACAGACAGTGGATGAGCATGCATCAATGTGCACTCGTAGAAATAGTGTAGACCAAAGAGGAAAGCATGAGATATTTGAGCCAGCAAGCCGTTAAGCTGATCAGACATCACTTTGTGGCTAACAAACAAGGTCAGTACTTCACCTACGCAAAGGCTACTGGCGAGGAGGGCGAAGCGATTGTCCAGTGCGATTTCGCTGAAAATTATTAATTTGTGGTGCAGGATGTAGCTCGAGGCTTCTACTGGGGTTCGTCCCTGTGTACGGGGCACCAGTTTGCAGTGTACTGGCGTGAGGGCGAGGTACTGTGCCATCAGAGTTACTGCTGTATCTCTGACGGCACAAAGCACAACACCGACATGGTGCATGCGTTCCTGCAATGGCTTATCCCAGAAATTCGGACCGCAGTACCTGATCTCCAAGGATATTTATTTCAGATACGGCAGTGCTGCACAGTACACAAATCAGCATAACTGCATCAATATGTGGTACCGTCAGACAGATTTTGGGGTACCCTGTGAGTGGTATTTTGTGTCGCATCTCATGGCAAGAGCGTTTACGACGGTATCGGGGACACAGCCAAGCGTGTCGCCGCTCAAGAGAGCCTCAAGCGCCCGCTTAGCAACCAGGTACTGACGAAGGAGGACATGTTTGAATATCTGTCGCACAAGCTTGTCAACGGCATCAAGTTTATTGTTGTATCAAAGCAGGAGGCAATGAACGCCACGACCCACCTCATCGAGTGCTTCTCGAAAGCCGTCACGGCGAAGGGAACACCAGTTCGCACCAGTGACCCATAGAACCGAAATAGTTCATTAACTGTCTACCGATGCGGAGCGTGTGTTAATGGTAGCTGGGTGAAATGAGACGAGTTAGTGTGCGCTCTGATACATATTCTTTATTGTTATTATCGCAGTGACAGATCATCGGTCTGCATTGGAATTCTGACAAGGTATGGGATGATCTGCAGATCTGTAGATCATCACATTGCATTACATTATAATACTGTGCTGCAACACCTAATTGTATTGCATCGCATTGTGTAATTATGCTACTTCTATTTTATTACCCTGATGTAGACAGCTCACGTTCCAATTCGATTCCTTTCAAACTCAACATGTCTCAATGAATGCGGCCGCACCAAATTTGTTCTCAAACAGTTCACGATGACTACACTTACTCAGTCAATAATGTTCATCTTTTCGGTTCCAGAATGTGGGGTTTGAAACACCAGAAAGTTGATATTACAGTGGTTGGCGGAGTTATAATCCATTCAGTGTTGTTGGTGAAATATTATCGTGCATTTTTGATATGCTGGCAATGGTGCAGAAATATATTGTATCAGGTGAGAAATTGATGTTTCTGTTCTTCCTACAAGTGACGATCTAGGATTTCACAAATCACCCTTCGTCGCTTCTGCATTTCCAGAATAGCATTGTGACACTCTCGAAGGTCAACCTAGGTCACGTTATCTTAGATCAAAAGTTTACGGTTAAAAAAACGCGTGAACATAAATTTATAAACGGACACAAGATGCAGTGGATCATGACGAATTCAGCGATATGTAGCTTTGTGCAATTCGTGCTGCTCTTCATTGAGTTCCAGGCCTCCAAAGAGTTCGGTGACCACTCATAAAGTCATAAAGTCATAAAGTATTAAGGCTTAATAAGAGCCACAGAGGCCCATCTGGGTTAAGCCTATCTAGAAAAGGTACTAGAAATGTACATACTCTCACCCCAATCAATCCCTTATCCCAAGTTCCTAGGAAGCTATATATCCCAGCCTATCTAGCACCATTCACTTGCTATTGCATAACACACTCAACAATTACAAGCTCCTCTCATCATACCCATTGTGCTACCATAGACAATCTCATCAGTATCACATCCCGAAGGAAGGTGTTGAATCCACTGCTAGGTACTCCCTATATAAAGCTATAAAGCGTTTAGACTTAATAAGAGACTCACTTGCTATTGCATAATACACTCAACAATTACAAACTCCTCCCATCATACCCATTGTGCTACCATAGACAATCTCATCAGTATCACATCCCAAAGGAAGGTGCTGAATCCACTGCTAGGTACACCCTATATAAAGTTATAAAGCGTTTAGACTTAATAAGAGACTCACTTGCTGTTGCATAACAATCTATCAGATGACTAACATTCTCATTCCCTCACGTGCCTCGAACGTCAAAAGGCTTGTATTTCAGTAACATACCGTTCTAAACACATCATGGCAGGCCACGATAAACTAACACAAAAACAACCATGCATGTCTAATTTAGAACGGATATGTAGAGTTTTAGGGACAAAACACTATTTTTATGTAGTGTTTTGAACGATAAAATAAAATATCGAACTTTATTTCTGCACTTTTTCAAATCGCAACGTGACTGTCCCAAAGGTTAAATTAGGTCATTTAAGTCACGATGTCACGATTTCAAAGAACCCGTAAGCGAAAATTCAGCGAAAACCAAAGTATGCAGTGGAATGTTGTGAATTCACCGATATATGCTTTTGCATAATTCGGTTTGTTCTTCATTGTGTTAAGGACTTCAAAATACACCATTGTTAGGTGGCATCTCAGAAATGCCAGAGGCTATAGCTCCTTGACCATTGACCTGATCTTTCTAAAAACGGCATAGCTGGATTCTGTGCATGAGATAACTCAACCCAATTATTTTAATCAAAATATAAAATATTGGGTGCTATGCTCTTGTCGATTTGTTGTGGATGGGCCTGCTGTAGATTCAGCCATGTCGAGACAAAAAGTTGACATTATGACACCAAATGTACATGAAAGCTGTGAACAGCCACCAAGTTTCGTGGAGCTACTCCTAATAGGAATTGAGATTGAAAAGCATGAAGAAGGGAGTGGGCCTGAATCAGCATGATAAGGAATCAGGGTAAGACTAGGCAAAGTATATGCTTTCGTTAGCACGGGATAAATATGGGAAGCATTGACATTAGTGCACACTCGAAGATAGGTGTTTTGGGCTGCAACGAATCTTGCGCACCGCACATGCGATGCATGGGTTCCCCAGGAATAAAATGGAATAGCGCAGTGGACCAAGTTAATTATCAAATATCTGTAAATCTTACCATGTCCATCCTTGTACAGAAAACTACTGAAACATACCATCCATTATAGGTGAATGAGGATAGTTTCTCATAACATTGCCCGCTCTTTCTGAACAGCACTGGTTTTGGTGTTGCAAGTTGTAATGGCTTGCAATAGTGGTGAAATATGTTTGTACGATTTCTTGTTTATTGCTGTTGATATTGCACAAGTCTCGTGCTCACACTTTCAATCATAAGTGCTCTCTCATACAGTGCATAAGTACTAAAGATGTTCTGGTCAGAAAATTTTCAGATTGACAAGTGTAAATGAGAAATTAGCATTAGCAGTTACCAACCAGGGGGTCTGAACCGTCACAACCCACCCGGTATCTGCAGCCATATACAGTGGACATCAGATTGTCTGCATTTTATCTTTAGGCCCATTCCACAATAACTCGACAACACCCAATATTATATATTTGGATGAAAATATTTGTATGGAGTTATCTAATGTGTCGAATCCAGCTATAACTCGTTGACAGGTCAACGGTCAAGGTGTTATAGCCTCGGGAATTTCTGAGATGTCACCAAACAAGGGTGTCTTTTGAGGTCCTCAGTACAATGAAGAACAATCCGAATTGTGCAAAAGTATATATCGTTGAACTAACAATAATCCACTGCATCTTTTGGCTCTTTCGGAATTTTTGCTTACGGGACATTTCAAGTTGTGATATCGTGACCTAACGTAACGTAACCTACTTTAACTATCGGGACAGTCACAATGCGATTTGAAAAAGCGCAGAAATGTACTCCGATATATTATCTTTCGAAGCAAAAATAAAAAAAATAGGGGTTTGCCCCTAAAAATATACATATCCGTTCAAAATTAGACATGTATGGTGGTTTATGCGCTAGTTTATCGTCGCCCGTTTTATTATTGGTTTAGAACAGTATATTACTGAAATACAAGCCTTTTGATGTTCGTGGCACGTATCCCATCGCGTGCAATTATTCCATCACGATGAGTAATCCCATTCATCTTGAACTGCTTGAGAACAAATTTGGCGTGGACGCATCCATTGACACATGCTGAGCCTAAACTGAATCGCATTGGATCATGAGCCGTCTACATCGGTGTAATAAAATAAAGTAACATAATTACACAATGCAATATAATACCATAATTTGTTACAGTACAGCATTATAATGCAATGCAATGATCTACAGATGTGCAGATCATCCCATACCTTGTCAGAATCCCAGTTCAGACTGACGATCTGTCACTGCGATAATATTAATCAACACAATCTGTATCAGCGCGCACACCAACACGTCTCACTTCACCCAACTTCCATTAATACACGCCCCGCATCGGTAGGCAGTTCATAACCTATTACGGTGCTGTGGGTCAATGGTGCGAACTTGTGATACCCATGTGTTCCTTTCACCGTGATGGCTTTCGGCAAGCGCTCGGTGAGGTGGGTCGTGACGTCCATTGCCTCCTGCTTTGATACAAATATGAATTTGATGCAGCTGGCTAGATTGTGCGACACATACTCGAACATGTCCTCCGCCGTCAGTATCTGGTTGTTAAGCGAGCGCCTAAGGCTCTCTTGAGTCGTGGCACGCTTTGGCTGTGCTCCTGATGCCGTCGCAAGCGTCCATGCCATGATATGTGACAAAAAAGCCACTCACAGGGTCCCACAAAATCTGCCTGATGGTGACACACATTAACGAAGTCATGTTTATTCGGATACTGCCGTCTGCGAATTGCATATTTTTGGAGGTCAGTTACTGTGGTCCGAATTTCTGAGATAAGCCGTTGCAGGAAGGCATGCACCATGTCAGTGCTGTGCTTTGTGCCGTCAGAGATACAGCAGTAGCTCTGATGGCACAGTACCTCGTCCTCACGCCAGTACACTACAAACCGGTGCCCCGTACACAGGGACGCATCCCAGTGGAAGCCTTGAGCTACATCCTGCACCACAAATTAATAATTGTCGGCGAAATCGTACTAGGCAATCACTTCACCCTCCTTGGCAATAGCCTTTGCGTAGGTGAAGTGCTGGCCTTGTTTGTCGGCCACAAAGTGGTGTTTGATCAGCTTCACGATTTTCGGGCTGAAATATCGCATGCTTCCCTCTTTGATCTAAACTATTTCTGCGAGTGTACCGCGATACGTGCTCATCCACTGTTTGTACCTAATATAATTATCCACGTCATCATCTGGGGCTAAATCACCTTCACTCTCTTCTCCTGATTTGTCCGCGAGTCTTTAGAAAGTTCATTACCCCGTCTTCACTACGGCAGTCCTCAGTTGTGCATCATGCAATCACGGTTTTCAATGTGTCACATACACACATGCGAAATACAGCGTGATCAAGGAGGTTGCGGTATTTGAGAACGGGAAGGCCGAGAGCGGATATGAGCAGTTTTGGGTTTTGATGATAAGTGCACATGCACGCCGAGTGCGTCCCACTGCTGCCTGCCAAGACGCAATGCTTCGGGTGAAGGGCATCAAAGGTTAAGAAGTCGGTGCGAGGGTTTTCAGAGTTTTGCTTGTATATATCATATATCTCACACAAATTTTCCAAAGCAAACCTTTTCTGAACTCTACTTTTGGTTCCACAACCGACCGTGACACGGTCGGTCTTGCCGAGACACATTCGGCTGATCTGATCAGACTCATAAAATAGCTATGCTTTCACCTTGACTGCGTCCGACACCATCAGAAATGTCCTCGCTTCACAGGCAGCATGTTCAGCGAGAGTTGAGCAGTGAGCACTGGGCACCCAAACACGGTGCCACCCCGTGTTTGTGCCCTCCCTGATATTTCACTACGTTCGTATATTTTTATTTTCGGGATGTAATAAATGGTTGTGCAAATGGTTTCTCGGTTATCGGAATGTGATTGCTATATTGTGGATGCTTCTGTCTCCTTGTAATTCATGGTAAGGCATAACTCAGAAATCATCTACTACCACAATTTGGAGACATTTCTGCCATTTTGTTTGACCCTTGACCTCACGAGTTAGAACACTTGTGTAACACGGCTTCAAGATCAGATGACTAACATTATCATCCCATCACGTGTCTCGAACGCCAAAAGCATTGTATTTCAGCAATATACCGTTATAAATACATGTGCATATAGGTCACGCTGAACTAGCGCGAAAACAATCATGCATCCCTAATTTTAAACGGATATGTAGAGTTTTAAGAGCAAAACCCTATCTTTTTAACTTTTTTGCTTCGAAAGATTCTATCGAACTTTATTTATGCACTTCTTTAAATCGCATTGTGACTGTCCCGGAAGGTGGTGGTTGTTGGTTTTACGACACGTCGACCGTTGAGTCATGGAACGTCGCCAATTTATCACGCCGATTGGTCGCGGGCGAAGAGCAGCGACAGATGAGACTCGAACCCACAATCTTTCGATTGTGAGACGGGCAACTTACCCCTAGATTACTCGTCCCCCTTTTTGTAAAATAGATTACCTGTCCTAAGCTCACGATGTCACGATTTCAAATATCCAGTAAACGAAAATTTTGAAATAGCCAAAAGATACAGTGGGTCATTGTCAGTTCACCGATATATACTTTTGCACAATTCAGATTGTTCTTCATTGAATCCTAAAAAGACATCCTTGTTGGGTGACATCTGAAAAATTCCCGAGGCTATAACTCCTTGACCGTTCACCTGATCTTTCTAAAAATAGCACAGCTGGATTCGGCGCATCAGAAAACCCCACACAAGTATGTTCATCAAAATATATAATATCGAGTGTTGTTTTGGCCCTTTCAATTGTCGATTTGTCGTGGAATTGCCCATTCCATATGACAGTCTTGGCAATCTCATTCGGTTTGATTTGAAGAGCACACTCAAGAAGAGGTAGATTATATTTCACATGGACGTATTGTGATATACTGGTGCAAAACACTATTTCTCTCCTCGTTCTAGTTGTGATTTCAATTCAGGTTGGTTGTGATAAGAACGTTCCGTCGTGATCCCTCTGCCTTCCTGGCTGATCCTCGATTCCTCTGGCAGCGATATTGACATGCAGATCCCGAGACCTCCGCCTCCGGTTTACAGTTATGTGTCATTGCGGTTGGTTCGAGGTCAGGATCCTCCATAGTTATCAGTCGAATATATCCACCAATGGATTCACCAACAGCCACTCAGGCAATCATCTCACATAGTGTTTCTCAATGCAATGCCATAAATATCCGCGTTTTGTGCCTATTAAACCACTCTTTATTTCCGGCTATACCTAGCCGTCACAGTCGGAACGCAGACATGACTTCATGAAATACATAGCCAATCGGCATCTAGCGGATCGGTCCCTGAAATCTATTAATAAATCTCCGTTTTTATCTAATTATGCAGTTCCTAGTGGTTAAAATATTTGTCATCATGGTTTTCATCGTTTTCAATCCCATAGAACTATACATGCAGGTTTCCAAACAGAGTCTCCTACTTCATTAATCAGCAGCACGGGGCATATGGAAAAGTGTTTGACTGGATTGAAACATTGCTAAGGGAAAGGAAACAAAAGGTAGTATGCAATGGATATGAATCTGAATGGAAGAATTATGATTGGTGTGCCACAGGGCTCCGTTCCAGATACTCTTCTATTTATAACCTTCGTGAACAATATTGAGGTCAGGCTGAGAAAAAGGCTGCTCAAATTTGCTCATCATATCAACCTGGTAACAATGGCCACACGGCTACTCTGCATGGACCCGGCCGGTCGGCCGGTCGGCCAGTCCGCGGCCTTTTTGCGGCCAGCCGGTCGGAGACTAGACACTTCCCCGTGCGCTTATTGGTGGGGTGTGGGTTATCAGCGATAGATAACACACATGCCAAATCGGACGCACCGGGGTGTGCGATGGAGAAGGCAGGCTTCAGCAGGGGAAGGGGTGGACGGAATGCCACGTTTGCCACTGTATTGTATTGTATTGTATTACACGCATAGGGTGATCCACTATTGCAGTGGCTATTAAGCCCCGAGTCATGGGTAAAGGAGTAAAAACAAACATGAAACTTACAGTCGAAAACATACATGCAAGCAGTCAAATGCACACATACGTCTGTCTCACAATATTGCTCCGGAGTAAAAACATGGTCAAAAACATACATGCAGAACAGTCAAATACATAGCGTGTCTAAGACGCGGGACTGTCAGGTTGCCCAGCCAGCAGGTGCTGCTTAACGGCGCGCGTAAATTGTTGCGGTGTCAGTTCAGTGAGCTCAGCTGGGAGCCGGTTGTACATATCAGGCGCTCTGCACAAGAAGCGCCGCTTCCCAGTCTCAGTCTTTGAGCGAGGAACATGAAGCAGCTGGTCTTGCCGTGTGTTCCGCTCTCGGACTGAGCTGTTCTTCCTGAAGCCAGATGCGAGTGTTTCCGGCTCGCCACGCGTCATGAGCCTGTGAGCCAGGCTGAGCGTGCTGATGTTGGCAAGTTGTTGGGCAGTCGGCCAGCCCAGCCTCTCCCGCAAGTCAGACACGTGGTCAAATTTAAGACGGCCAAATATAACTCGTGCGCCAAAGTTCAAGATTTTTTGGATTTAATGCATGTTCCTTTTTGTGCCATTGCCATATACCGAAATGCAGTATCTGACGTGCGAGAGGACAAGGGCCGTGACGAGTGTGGTGATCATGCCGTCTGGTATCAGGTTGCGGGCATGGGAGAGGCCGGCCAGGGTGCCTGTGCAGCAGCGGCTGACGTGAGATACGTGAGCGTCCCATGACAGGGTTTGGTCGAAAGTGATACCCAGATTTTTAACCTCGCTACAAGGCTTGAGGGGTGCGTCACGGAAGGTGACTTGAAAATTTGGGAGGTTGCGCAGATTTTGGCGGCTTCCGAAGGTAATCAACTGAGTTTTCGTCGCGTTAACCTTGAGGGCGTTCGCGCGGAACCAAACGTATAAAGAGCCGAGAATGCTCTCCATATGGGAGATGAGCGCTGGGAGGTCGTTTTTCCTGCTGGTGACCAGCACCTGGGTGTCGTCCGCATATTGCACGATGTTGCCTTCCGGTGAAAACAACGCCATATCATTCGCGAAGACGCTGAACAGCAAAGGCCCCAAGGCCGACCCCTGGAAAACACCCATGGTGTTCGCCCGTGGCTGTGATACCCCTGAGCCCGTCAATGTTACGCTCTGAGTGTGACCGCGGAGGTAAGACTCAAACCAGGAGGTTTCGACGCCGTATAGACGGAGTTTTCGCAGTAAAATGTCGTGGTCTATGATGTCAAAGCATTTGCTGAGGTCTATGAGGCCTAACAGCGAGATCTCCCCACTATCGGTGGCAGTGAGGATTCGGTCGGTGACTGATAGGAGCGCTGTTTCCGTGGAGTGATGGGGTCGGAAACCGTGCTGGAAGGCAGACAAGAGATGGTTGTGGGAGAGGTAGTGGTAGAGCTGCTTCTGCACCACCCTCTCTACCACTTTGGAAATGACCGGTATGATTGAGATGGGCCTGAAATTAGATGGGTCTGCTGGATCGCCAGACTTGTGGATGGGGTGGATAATGGAATGTTTCCAGGAATCAGGGAATTCAGACTGGGTTAGGGAGGCGTTGATGATGTGTAGTAGGACGTCACCGATAGCTGGGTAACTCAACTTAAGTGCGCGGATTCAAAGGCCATCCGATCCGCGCGCTGCTGAGCTGCGCATGGTGAGGATAGTTCGACGTAGTGTAGTGAGGTCAGTAGGCAATAAAACAAACGCGCAGGCGCCGACACGTGGCAGGCGGCAGTCAAGGGCCGGGACTTCGCCGAGTGCAGCGATTTCGGCAGCTACCTTCGGTCCCACAGACACAAAGTAGGCGTTCAGGTCATCGCCTGCTAGCTGGGGCTGGACCTTCTGGGCTGTCTTTTTGCTGGCTATGACGGCCCGCAAATTACGCCAGACCGTGTGTGCCCCCTGTGTTCGTGTATCCGCTTTGTGATGTCGGAGCGTGTGTCGCGGCGGATGGCGGACCTGACAGCTCGGTTGAGCTCGCGATATCCCGTTGATTTCCCTCCCTCCGTCACGCAGCGCCTGACGGCGCCGGGCCATGAGCGCTTTCGTGTCAACGGTGACTGGAGGTGCAGTGGGGTTGCGAATGGTGACATTCCGCTCTGGTGCATGCGAGTCGAGAATAGATAAAAACGTCGTCAAAAAGTTGCGCCATTTGGCGCAGACAGTC
Source organism: Ashinkailepas kermadecensis (assembly GCA_034440615.1). Lineage (NCBI taxonomy): Eukaryota > Metazoa > Arthropoda > Thecostraca > Neolepadidae > Ashinkailepas > Ashinkailepas kermadecensis. Next base: position 39,062 of record JAOTOM010000919.1, on the reverse strand, counting down.
GGAGAATTATAAACTCCCCCCCCAGTCAGCACTGTGTAAATCGTGAAGAAATGATCCCATTTCAATCCGCTTAATACATCGAGAGCGCACAACAGTTGGCTTGCATCTGCTACGAGGCACGTTTACGCAAGTAGACACATAGGAATGAGGACTAAAATGACAGTGACTAGTACGGCATTCTTTAACAACGTCGCGGTTTTGCACGATGCAAACATCCAACAGTGAACCCGTGGCATACGTTGATGAAGTGACGGTTTGGCACAAGGAGTAATCACGCAAAAAATTCCTCAAGACGCAGACGACCACGATCATGGCGAGTCTTCTTCAGGTCACAATTAAGATCACCGCACATGATGACGGTTGCAGAAGGGTGATTGATGTAGACACGCTGAAGTTGCAACTCCAGATCCTCAAAATCTGCTTGAAGAGCAGTTGCGGTGTGTCTTGGAGGTCTGTACAAGCTGCAAATGACCAGCTGACGGCCTCTGTCGATATGTAAATGCTCTCCGTGTTGCTGGCAACGCCGAGTTTCATTGTCGATGCTGTGATGCTTTCCTTAATGGCGACAGCTACACCTCCGTAGCCACGACGATCCGGGCGGTCGGCGCGGTGGAGCGTGTAGCCAGGGAGGACCAGCAGTCTGTTCGGTGTGCTGGGTCTGAGCCACGTCTCGGACAGAGCCATGATGTCATATTTACGGTTGTGGAGGTCGTTGGAGAGTTCCAGCAGTTTTGGCTTTAGCGACTGAATGTTAATTGATCCTATCAGGAGATCGTCGGTAGCGGCGCGCGACCTTTGTCCGCGCGCGCCACGGCGCTGCGGCCGCCGACCGCTGGTGCGTGGCTGCCTTGGTACTGCACGGTCTGTGCCGGGAGCCGACTGTGGCCGCCGCAGCGCACCACCCCGCCCCAACACGGCCGGGCCAGCCGGCCGCTGGGGGACGTCCCCGCCCGGAGCCGGCCGACCGTCGACCGGCGCGTGGCCTTGGACTTGCTGCTCGGGGGAGATGACACCACTGCCCAGAGCCAATGGGGTGCTGGGCAGAGCGGACGAGTCGGCCCGGATCGGCGGCTCGAGCCATGGTGCTTGGGGGGTGGTGAGTCAGTGGCGGCGTACGAGACAGCAACCGATCCGTGATAATCTGCCTCATGCATTTATGGCAAATTTTTCGTCCTGTGAAAGCATTATTGATCGCTTTGAGATCCAAATTGAAAAGCCGGCTCACGCGGTCGCGCAGAGCATGTCATGGGCAGAGTACAAAACATGCAATAGTGTAAAATATCTCATTTCTGCTACCCCTAGAGAACGGCCGGCCGGGGGCCGCGGCACGACCGCTGCGGGCCGGTCCGACGGGTCGGCCGTCCGATGCCGACGCTTCGCAGCAATCGGGAAAGATGCTGATTGTGTTGATGATGCACGGGGTTATGGGTGGCTCCAGTGCAGACCAGCACCAGAACTCGGACGATGGCGAGCAACGTCAGGAGACGTACGATGTCACGATGCATGGCACCAGTCACTCACGGCCCGGTCTGCAGTTAATCCTGGTAAATCCTGTTCTGCCACCTGTTGACAGAAAACGGAGACACAGCCGCACGATTTCACCGTCAGGGCTTCGCTGGCTCCTCTAGCGGACAACTGAGGAACTATTTTTGGACGTTATTGGATGTTATGAACTCTGGACGTTATGAACGCTGGACGTTATGAGAGCTCCCTCTGAAGCCAGTTTTTGACGTTGAGATCCTTGGACGTTATGAACTCTGGACGTTATGAACGCACCCTTTCCGAGACATTTTTGACTTTTTTGGACTTTATTTCGCATTTTGGACGTTATGATCCTTGGACGTTGTGAGCTTTGGACGTTATGGACTCTGGATGTTATGAATGCTCCACGTCGGCGGCGAGTAGCGGAGGTTCTGCTTCTGTGCCGGCGCACCAGAGGGCATTGCTGCAGTCTTTTGCCACTGCCGAGATCTGTGGTTAATGGACAAGTTTCACGTAATGGGTATTTTGTTGCAACAAAACGTATGTAATAATTCGTATACAAAACTGAAGTATTTTGCTCATCGGAGGTGCATTTCCTACTTAATTAAATGATTTCAGTTAAGTGTTGTCTTCGATTAAAAAACCTACCCGTAGTGATGACTTCAGATATGTCGAGCCTCGAAGCGGCCAGGCCGAAGACACGCAGTGAAGTCTGGACCGGGTATTTCTACGCCAAGTTTTTCAACCGAATCACATCATAGAGGACAACGTGAGTGCTTGTGGCACCAAACTGAACGATTCTCAAGAAAATATGAAGCTTGATAAGGTAGATAATTTATTATGGTGGTAATGCAACAGCTAACCTTTCTCTTTCAAATCCAGGGCATTATGGTGTCGTATAAACAAACAGCAAAAGCTTGCTTACAAAGCAAAAGTAAAATGTGTGAAATGATGGGAAGGGCCACCGCATAAACTATAGGTGCTTTAGCTGTACACCATGGCTTCCCCTCCAGTGAAAGAGAAGCTGTTTATACATTCAAATTTCTTTTATATTTTTATTCCACAATATTCCATGCTATTTTTACCGCGATGCTGATCAGAAAAGCCGTAACATGTCAGGCGCGTCGATGTATTCCTCTGCGTTCAGCCAGCAATTGTTCATCTTTCAGACTTCAAATTCCAGGGTTGAACTCCCAGAAAGCCCTCCTCATGCATGCTGGATCTGAAGGAGACAAAATGTAGGTACAAAATCTAGCATTTCGTGTATTCGGCAAGCGGTACGTATCCACACCGGTTCCCCATACGATATGGCGGAAAACGCGTCGTGCCCTGACCATGCAACTCCGTGGAATACACGCAGACAAATTTAGCTTTTCGCAATGCGGTCCTGGAGATTGACCAGACCGCACACAATCTTTACTACATCATCCATCCAGTCAGTCATGCTGAGCGAAATACACGAATGCATGGCCAACATCCTAAACACGCGCAAGTGTGCGATGACGCGCTCGATGTGCATCCGCAACCCGACGATCGTTCGCATCTTCACGACGGCAGCGGTGCTCAGAGTTTCATCCTTTTGAACGCTTGCTGGCCGGACTGATGAACAGCCGCGTTTTGCTGCCTCGCTCACCAACTCCTTGAAACCTCTATCTGCTAAAACTGTTGCACCGTTGCGCAGACAGTCCAGGTATTCTGAACTGCACACGATGTCCATGTCACTGACGCGCCCTGGTTTGTCATCCGATACCAGGTTGATCAGCCCGTCAGGGGTAGCAGAAATGAGATATTTTACACTATTGCATGTTTTGCACTCTGCCCATGACATGCTCTGCGCGACCGCGTGAGCCGGCTTTTCAATTTGGATCTCAAAGCGATCAATAATGCTTTCACAGGACGAACAATTTGCCATAAATGCATGAGGCAGATTATCACGGATCGGTTGCTGTTCTGGCGAAGCAACCAATTCGTTTAAACAGCTCCCAAGCACAGGCACGACAAGAGCTAGCAGCCTGGATACGCAACCAGTGCTCACACCGAACAGATCGGCGAGCAGGTGACTCGCATGTCTAATCTTATGCGAATCAGTGCCAGACACTAAATCTTCCGTTGTCAAGCCTGACCTCTGTTTACATATTGAATCAAATTGGCTAATAGACCAATGATATAAAGTGCTCTGGAGGCACACCGATATACCGAGATGGGTGCCTTTTGACAAGAGCCTGAACAACCTGCCCGGACATCCAAGTCACCCGACGGTCGGATGCCATTTAAGCTAAAACAGTCACGATTAATCCAACCTCGGCAGCGTCCTTTACGTAAAATCGAATGGCCGGCAGTGGACCTTCGCTACCCTCGACATACGTGACGTCACAGATGGGTTGACCAATCACAAAGCGAGGCATTCTGAAGTAGTTTTAGGATTATTTAAGTTCTTTAAGGACTTTTAAAAAATGAATGCATGCCACCATCGTCTTTAGAATTAAAAATCAGTAGTGAAACTTGACAAAAATACGGTTTGTCCCGACATGAAACTTGTGAAATCTCTCAGCGGCAGCGGGAGCGTTGCCACGGAGGCGGCTCGGATGCCTGAGTCGGCTGTAGCTCCGTCGACTCCGGCGCAGTGGTCGCGCCCTGAAGATCAGGGTGCCGCCCGGTGCGTCTGGGCTGTGGAATCTGACGGCGTCGGATTATGTGGCGGCAAGCTGTTCCTGGCAGCAAAACCGCACCACCTCAAACACCGTCGATTATTTGTCGGCACGCCGTATGAGCCTGAGCGCCGGTGTTCATTGCCCACTGTGCAGCATGGTGAACGGTGGGCAATATCAGCACCAGCTTGAGTGGTGAGTTGTTCATTTAATGGTCTAAATAATTGGCTACCCGTGTGAAGATTCTGATATTTCATGTGATATTTCACTGCACCATGTTCATTGATAATATTGGAACATTTAATAATTCCGATCAGGATAATTCCTAGTGCATGGCTTGACATCATATGCGATATTTTTCGGTGCACAGCCTTTTACATGCGGTATATATTGTCGCTCTGTCGTATGGAAGCCCTCTGATTGGTCGTCGTGTGCTGGCGAGGACCAATGGGCAGTCGGGGTCGGCACCATTTCTGGCACGAACCGTTTGATATGAGGCCAGTGCCAGTGCAGTAGCCAGAGGGTCGCATGGGTCGCATTTTATGACCTTGTGGATAGGCTTAGATTCCCAAATAACATTCTTCGTTAACAACTAGTTGCTCAAATTTAATACCATTTGCCGTATTGCTCGCATTGTCATATTCTTTCAACAATCATGAGGTAATTTTCCATCATCTTAAGTGTATCCTTCAGTTGGTATTATTTATGAAACACTTTCTTCCTTGGTGCAGGATCTGGTAGCCTCGGGACCCATCAACAATGCTTCGTTTAATTCAGTCTGGAACGCTACAAATGCATTGATTGATTGAGCAATTGATAGTTGGTTACGTTATTTTCATGTTCCTCGTCGTCGATGTTGCATTATGCAAGGCTCTCATGCTTAGTTTGTAATCCTATGCTGTCGCAGTTAAGTACTAGCAAGGCATGTAGTACATCATTAGCATGAGTTTCAATCCTCCCCCCCTCCCTTTCGGAACGGGAAATATCTGCCGGAATAAATGGCTGACCAGAAAACTGATATCTAGTTTGCCGTTCGGGATCATTTGGACGGCCTCTATCTATCTAACACATCGTGGATTCTATCCCACACGCGCAGAATATTATTGGGATACTCGGTTGGTAGCTGCGACCCTTTCGCCGTTGCTTTCTTATGAGGCGCATGCATCACCAAGTCGCAGAGTATTTGATCAGCCTCGAGGTTGCAACAGATATTGTAGCGAAAAGCCAATGTTGAAAATGAACCTTTTCAAGGACTACATACCAACAGAATGCATATCGTTATATATATATATATATATATATATATATATTAACTTCGGTTGGTGCTACAATATTTGGTTACCACATTGATGCCAAGTGCAATGTGTTTCTACTAGAGTATATACCTTCTGATAGGCTACAAAGCATGCTCATAACATGCTGAATGGATTTGAAGTTTGAGATTTGGTGTAGAAAATATAGCATTGTTGCCTTGAAAATGTGTCTACGGGAGGTTCGCTTGCCCACCTGAAACTTTATTGGGCTAAAACAGAAATTATGAATAAAAAAGATAGTCTTGACCTCTATAAGTTTGACAGGTGGGTCAGCTGAACCCCCGACCCGTCTCGTCTCATCAGCCGCCCCCACCCCCTGTCTCTCGGCATTCGCCATCGACCTTCTTCCGAGGCGACGATTTCCGGACCAAAGGGGAGTAACCCCGGGCCGGGTTCACCTGATGCCGGAGTATGTGCCGGTCTGGCGCCCGCTCACCCTGTGCGGGGTCGCTCCGAGTTGGTGACGTCAACGCAAGCGGCGCCGCCGGCGGCCCAAGGCTGGGCGGAGGCGGATAACCCCCGTAGCCGGGCGGCTGCTGAGGCCGGTACTGATGTCCGCCTCGGGAACCGCCGCCCAGATGGGGAAGCTGGCTGGAGTTACCCACCATTCTGCCGCCACCTTGTCTGATGCTGCAAATAATAGCACGCTGTTATATTAACAGTGGAATGCAGGCGCATTCTGCATTGTACACTGCTTCCGGTAGGTTGCTACGCTCACGGTCAACACAATAAAATACCTGTAGACTGAGCACTACAGAAAACATAGCAGAGACCGTAGCAAGAACAACTCCGTGGCAAAGTCACACGGAAGACCGTTAAAAGACCAAGCTTCCCGTAAGTGTAAACATCGCGGTTGGCAATTAAGCGGAGTAGATTAACTCAGCGGAGTACATACACATTATTGACTCAGGGGAGTACGTACACATTATTGACTCAACTGGGTACGTACACTTGTTGACTCAGCGAAGTACGTACACATTATTGACTCAGGGAGGTACATGGACATTATTGACTCAGCGAAGTACGTACACATTATTGACTCAGTGAGGTACATGAACATTATTGACGCAGCGCGGTACGTTCCCATTATTGACTCAGTGGAGTACGTACACATTACTGACTCAGCGGGGTACATACCCATTATTGACTCAGCGGTATGTACATGCGAGTACTTGTACATTATTGACTCAGTAGAGTGCATGCACATTATTCAATTGGTGCTACAATACTTGTTGATACATTTGCATTTGACATGAGTGTTTTTTGCATGTAATATTCTTGATATGTTGCCTTCTATAGGAGACATATAACATGCCATTTAACCTGCCCTGTCTCTCCGGTCAGATCCCCACACCCCGTATCAAGGGGTTACAGATCCCCTTATGTGAAGAAATAAATGTCACTCAATTAAGTTATTATGAGTTTAAATTCAAACTAAGCGGTGCACGAAAGCCAACGGAGTAACATTGAAAATCCCAAGATGAATTGGGCCCGTAAATGATCTCACTTTTATGTTAAAATAATTTTGAGACTGAAAGTGGCGTTTTTCAGACATAAAATTACAGTTCAAAAACATGTATATCTCCATCCCTGATGTAGACACAGAGGTAAACCGCACACCAATTCACAGATAATTACACAGCGCATATTACACGAATAGTTACATTGGTCCATCATGAGCCAAAATCGGCAGTGACCATGGGTCACTGACCTGACCCCAACCACAAATCCTAGATATATGTGTTGCAAGCACTGTCAAATTATAACCATGCAGTAAGGTTCATTTCAATATATTTTCGCTGAATGAGCCTTTAAAATGTGAAAATTGTTGCAGGGCAATGGTCCAGGATGACCTTGACCTGGACTCTGATTCAAATGTTTTTGTCCCACTGTACAACTTATGTCATGCATTGCAAGTTTTATGCTGTTTAGGTCATGACAACGCCAAAAGGTCACTTAACAGAGGTCAAGCAATTTATATAAGGAACTTCTTATATTTCCGCATGCATACCGAGGATAAAAATACGGTTGGAAGGGCATACATACTACAATAATAGAAAAGGTGATCCAAACCTGATCGCGCCTCAGATCACTGACTTGACCTCACGCAGAAATGTGAGATAATTCGCTTCGTAGGCACTGTAAAATATCACTCGCGTAGAAAGTTTCATCTCAATGGCTTATCATTGAGATGAGTTATCGATCCCGAAACATATTGGGAGGTGGTCATCTGACCTGAGCTAGATCAATGAACTTACATGACTGGAGGTTGAAATGTTCACATCATACACAAAACAAAATCAAGAAAATATACTACAATTATCCGGGTCGCGGTGGCGCAAGGCCAAAACCTTCTTGTGAGTTTTTTTTTGCTAACTCTGGAATGACAATTTGCCGAAACGGCACTATGTATCTGTGCCGATGCTTACGAAGAGGTGGTATGCACCAAGGAGCAATGTTCCCTACATTTTGACCGATCTTTACCATTTAACATGGCGTCGACTGCCAACGAATGTCCGAAGCATTGCCTTTGCGCTCCCCCCCCCCCCACTTTGTGCTGCTACTTCTGCCCCGCCCCCCCCCCCTCTCCACCACACTTGTATGCCGCTGCTTCGTCAATGGTCCACCAGTTGGCCACCGTTCGTGCGCGGTATCCGAGGCAGCGTGACAGCGCCTGTGCTCGCCAACCCTCCCTCGGCCGCCGGCCGCCTGTGCTCGCCAACCCTCCCTTGGCCGCCGGCCGCCTCTCCTGCCTGATGGACGAGCACTGCGAACTGCTCAAGTGTGTTTGAAGAACCGGATCCTGACGTGACCATATTCGACGACGACCTGTCTATCCGCGGCTTCAACGGCGCCGGTGGATTCGTCTGGCTCGAGGGGAGCTGAAGCCATCGCCGGGTAAGTGTCCCCCCCCCCCCCACTGTCATGCTGTAGATGATAGTGTTTGTGGTAACAGAGCAGACTATGGTTCGAATTCATCCTAATTTGGTGGCAAGATGAAAAACTGCCAAGTTGACACAGGGAGACACAAGTCAGGGAGTGTAGGACTCTATTGTTGGGAGGATTCAACATGACTGAGTTGAGGGACAAGAGATCAGCCGGAGAGTGTATGGTACGACTCTATTGTTGGGAGAATTCAACATGACTGAGTTGACGGACAAGAGATCAGCCAAAGAGTGTATGGTATGACTCTATTGTTGGGATAATTCAACATGACCGAGTAGAGGGACAAGACTAGAAGTCGAACAAGATCAGGAAGGGGTTTCATGGCTTATTTTGTGACACATTTGTTGTTTCAAATGATATATGAGCCTGCAAAGAGAACTAAAATGTTCGATGGAGGGCCCGCAAGGGCCCCCTTGGGCGTCGTGAATAGCCCCTGGCTTGGACGGACGAAAAGGACCCCTGGCTGACGGAAGGGATCCTGGGCTTGTGAAAATAATTTCGAGTCAACGGTGAGTGCCTGAGGGCTCTTGGCTGTACTAATGTGAAGGGCTTCTGGATCGACGAAGGGGGCCCCTGATCGTTGGAAGGGCTCCATCCTGACGAAGAGGCAATGTGATGGGGCCCTGGGCTGATGGCGGGGCCCAAGCCGAGAACAGGGTCCCTGACAGAGCCCCATGCAGTACAATGGGCCTAGCCTGATGGACGGGCCCCAGACTGTTGAAAGAGGGCCTCCGGACTGACAGAGGAGGCCCTGGATCGCTTAGGAGGGTCCCTGCACTGACGGAGAGTGCCCCTAGCTGCGGGAGGACCCCGAGCCGTCGGATAGTGCCCAGAACCGGTATGAAAGGCCCCTGGGCAGACAGAAGGGATCAAAGCCGCGCAGAGAGAGGCCCAAGCGTAATAAAGGCCCCTTGCGTAATAGAGGAGGTCCAAGTTTTTGAAAGAGGGAACTCATGGAGACGGACGGAGAGTGTCCCGAGCTTTGAAGAAGGATTCCTGAGCCGACGGAGGGTGCAGGGCCACTGGATCGGCTTTGGCTCCCGCCGATAGAGAGGGGTTCAGAGCTGACAGCGGCCGCAGGCTGATGAAGAGGCCCCCGAGCTAATGAGACGATCCGGGCCGAAGCGGAGGGTTTCCGGTGCTAAGCAAAGGGCCTTTAAGGTCATGGAGGGGCCCGGATGTTAAAAAGCAGCGGCCTTTCCAATATGTGCAGGGGCACACGGCCCCTTGGCGAGTCCGATGGGACCCAACAGGCGACCGCTCGTGGGGAAAAGATATAACCGAGGAAAAATGCAAACGCATCAAACAGCTTGTGTGAAAAAGGTACTTGAGACCTGCGGACGTCCACCCTGAGGGCTCGCAAGGGCCGTGGAGACAAAAATTGGCCCGCCCAAGAGCTGGAAGGCCAATGCCAGCTGGAGAGACCAGTCTCATCTAGAATGGATCCCAAAGAGGTGAGGAATAAACAGGACGCCTGAAGGCCAAGGAGAGCTGGGATGTTCTTGTGGTTTGAAAGGGACCCTGAGTGATGAACAGGACCCCTAAGAGCTGAAGAGGATTAGTGAGAGCTCATCTCAGAGCTGCAATTCCCAGAGATGAAATCCAGACCTGGCTATTGAGTATTGTGATGGCTCTATAAAAGCACAAGAAGGCCCTGGGGGATGAAGAGGATCGCTGAGAGCCAGAGGATACTAGACTGGAATTTTCCTGAGGCTGAGAGTAATCCCTAATTGATCCACTGAGACATTAAAGAAATTGCAAGTCGGCTGGCGATTGCTGTGAAGAATACTGAGGGCCAGCCTCAGAGTTATAATTTTCCTGAAACTACAAGAACTGTCCGTAACTTGGAAGGGCCCCTGGTAGTTTGAGAGGGCCTTTGAGGACCAGCTGACCCTACTGAGAGCTAAGGAGAGTCCCCAAGGCTAACGATGGTTGTGAGGAATAAGTGGGGTCCGCGTCAGACATAGAAAGCCTTTGAAGCTAGGGAGACTGTCAAGAAGTGGGAAGGGTCCGTAACAGCTGGAGAGTGCCTCTCACGATTGAAAATGGCCATTGAGCGCCAGGGAGGACTGAACTGGGATGCCCACGATGCTTGGAGGGAGTCTCTATGAGAAGAGCAGGTCTCCAAAGATCTAAAGAGGGAGTCCCTAAGGGCTAGCGATGGTTGTGAGGAATACTGATATCCTGTTTCAGAGCTAGAATGTCCTTAATAGCCCGAGAGGGTGTTGTCACCTCATGTCTCGTGCGGTGGTGCGCCTTACTATCGTGTGGCACTGTCATTTGCGCAGAGATGACTTGTTGCGCCGCCGTGGCTCCTGCGCCATTCACGGATATCGCAATACCATCGGTGACGACAGGTGGGACTTTACATTGAGCTTACACCTATACAATTTCTGTCATGTGACAACAATTGTATAATTGTAATTGTAATTTTATAGTGTAATGTTGCGGACAGCTTCCGACGTCATGGCCGGCTTTGACGCCTTCGGCCCATACCCTCCACTATGCGATATATTAACTCCTAGACACCCACATAAAGTCATAAGCTATTCCATGCAGATCAAAATGTTCCAAAATGTCTTATGTGTATTACTTCATTTTCATGTTGTCTGAGCTTTGTGTTTCATGCTCTGGAGAAAGCCATTTCGAGCCAAACAAAAACGTTCATTCCCTGCAAATATTAAGCAGGAGGTGCTCAATCAACTGTAGCTCTAAATAAGAAATTCACCGTCGTTCATAAGCGTCTATGAACAATGGGCGCGATGGGCCATGTTCAGTCGCACCTACTCACAACATGCTGAGGGAGGATAGCTGTCCTCAGGTGGGCCATGTTCAGTCACAACTACTCACAACATGTCTAGAGAGGATAGCTGTCCTCAGATGGGTCATGTTCAGTCACAACGACTCACAACATGTCTAGAGAGGATAAGTGTCCTCAGGTGGGTCATGTTCAGTCACAACTACTCACAACATGTCTGTATAGCATAGCTGTCCTCAGGCGGGCCATGTTCAGTCACAACTACTCACAACATGCTGAGGGAGGATAGCTGTCCTCAGGCGGGCCATGTTCAGTCACAACTACTCACAACATGTCTAGAGAGGATAAGTGTCCTCAGGAGGGTCATGTTCAGTCACAACTACTCACAACATGATTATATAGCATAGCTGTCCTCAGGCGGGCCATGTTCAGTCACAACTACTCACAACATGTCTATATAGCATAGCTGTCCTCAGGCGGGCCATGTTCAGTCACAACTACTCACAACATGTCTATATAGGATAGCTGTCCTCAGGTGGGTCATGTTCAGTCACAACTACTCACAACATGTCTAGAGAGGATAAGTGTCCTCAGGAGGGTCATGTTCAGTCACAACTACTCACAACATGATTATATAGCATAGCTGTCCTCCAGGCGGGCCATGTTCAGTCACAACTACTCACAACATGTCTATATAGCATAGCTGTCCTCAGGCGGGCCATGTTCAGTCACAACTACTCACAGCATGTCTATATAGCATAGCTGTCCTCAGGCGGGCCATGCTCAGTCACAACTACTCACAACATGTCTATATAGGATAGCTGTCCTCAGGTGGGTCATGTTTAGTCACAACTACTCACAACATGTCTAGAGAGGATAAGTGTCCTCAGGTGGGTCATGTTCAGTCACAACTACTCACAACATGTCTATATAGGATAGCTGTCCTCAGGCGGGCCATGTTCAGTCACAACTACTCACAACATGCTGAGGAGGATAGCTGTCCTCAGGCGGGCCATGTTCAGTCACAACTACTCACAACATGTCTATATAGCATAGCTGTCCTCAGGCGGGCCATGTTCAGTCACAACTACTCACAACATGTCTGTATAGCATAGCTGTCCTCAGGTGGGTCATGTTTAGTCACAACTACTCACAACATGTCTAGAAAGGATAAGTGTCCTCAGGTGGGTCATGTTCAGTCACAACTACTCACAACATGATTATATAGCATAGCTGTCCTCAGGCGGGCCATGTTCAGTCACAACTACTCACATCATGTCTATATAGCATAGCTGTTCTCAGGCGGGCCATGTTCAGTCACAACTACTCACAGCATGTCTATATAGCATAGCTGTCCTCAGGCGGGCCATGCTCAGTCCCAACTACTCACAACATGTCTATATAGGATAGCTGTCCTCAGGTGGGTCATGTTTAGTCACAAATACTCACAACATGTCTAGAGAGGATAAGTGTCCTCAGGCGGGTCATGTTCAGTCACAACTACTCAGAACATGTCTAGAGAGGATAAGTGTCCTCAGGTGGGCCATGTTCAATCACAACTACTCACAACATGTCTATATAGCATAGCTGTCCTCAGACGGGCCATGTTCAGTCACAACTACTCACAACATGTCTATATAGCATAGCTGTCCTCAGGCGGGCCATGTTCAGTCACAACTACTCACAACATGTCTAGAGAGGATAAGTGTCCTCAGGTGGGTCATGTTCAGTCACAACTACTCACAACATGTCTAAAGAGGATCGCTGTCCTCAGGTGGGTCATGTTCAGTCACAACTACTCACAACATGTCTGTATAGCATAGCTGTCCTCAGGCGGGCCATGTTCAGTCACAACTACTCACAACATGCTGAGGAGGATAGCTGTCCTCAGGCGGGCCATGTTCAGTCACAACTACTCACAACATGTCTATATAGCATAGCTGTCCTCAGGCGGGCCATCTTCAGTCACAACTACTCACAACATGTCTATATAGGATAGCTGTCCTCAGGTAGGTCTTGTTTAGTCACAACTACTCACAACATGTCTAGAGAGGATAAGTGTCCTCAGGAGGGTCATGTTCAGTCACAACTACTCACAACATGATTAAATAGCATAGCTGTCCTCAGGCGGGCCATGTTCAGTCACAACTACTCACAACATGTCTATATAGCATAGCTGTCCTCAGGCGGGCCATGTTCAGTCACAACTACTCACAGCATGTCTATATAGCATAGCTGTCCTCAGGCGGGCCATGCTCAGTCACAACTACTCACAACATGTCTATATAGGATAGCTGTCCTCAGGTGGGTCATGTTTAGTCACAACTACTCACAACATGTCTAGAGAGGATAAGTGTCCTCCGGTGGGTCATGTTCAGTCACAACTACTCACAACATGTCTATATACCATAGCTGTCCTCAGGCGGGCCATGTTCAGTCACACCTACTCACAACATGCTGAGGGAGGATAGCTGTCCTCAGGCGGGCCATGTTCAGTCACAACTACTCACAACATGTCTATATAGCATAGCTGTCCTCAGGCGGGCCATGTTCAGTCACAACTACTCACAACATGTCTAGAGAGGATAGCTGTCCTCAGGTGGGTCATGTTCAGTCATAACTACTCACAACATGTCTATATAGCATAGCTGTCCTCAGGCGGGCCATCTTCAGTCACAACTACTCACAACATGTCTGTATAGCATAGCTGTCCTCAGGTGGGTCATGTTTAGTCACAACTACTCACAACATGTCTAGAGAGGATAAGTGTCCTCAGGTGGGTCATGTTCAGTCACAACTACTCACAACATGATTATATAGCATAGCTGTCCTCAGGCGGGCCATGTTCAGTCACAACTACTCACATCATGTCTATATAGCATAGCTGTTCTCAGGCGGGCCATGTTCAGTCACAACTACTCACAGCATGTCTATATAGCATAGCTGTCCTCAGGCGGGCCATGCTCAGTCCCAACTACTCACAACATGTCTATATAGGATAGCTGTCCTCAGGTGGGTCATGTTTAGTCACAAATACTCACAACATGTCTAGAGAGGATAAGTGTCCTCAGGCGGGTCATGTTCAGTCACAACTACTCAGAACATGTCTAGAGAGGATAAGTGTCCTCAGGTGGGCCATGTTCAATCACAACTACTCACAACATGTCTATATAGCATAGCTGTCCTCAGACGGGCCATGTTCAGTCACAACTACTCACAACATGTCTATATAGCATAGCTGTCCTCAGGCGGGCCATGTTCAGTCACAACTACTCACAACATGTCTAGAGAGGATAAGTGTCCTCAGGTGGGTCATGTTCAGTCACAACTACTCACAACATGTCTAGAGAGGATAGGTGTCCTCAGGTGGGTCATGTTCAGTCACAACTACTCACAACATGTCTGTATAGCATAGCTGTCCTCAGGCGGGCCATGTTCAGTCACAACTACTCACAACATGCTGAGGGAGGATAGCTGTCCTCAGGCGGGCCATGTTCAGTCACAACTACTCACAACATGTCTATATAGCATAGCTGTCCTCAGGCGGGCCATCTTCAGTCACGACTACTCACAACATGTCTATATAGGATAGCTGTCCTCAGGTAGGTCTTGTTTAGTCACAACTACTCACAACATGTCTAGAGAGGATAAGTGTCCTCAGGAGGGTCATGTTCAGTCACAACTATTCACAACATGATTAAATAGCATAGCTGTCCTCAGGCGGGCCATGTTCAGTCACAACTACTCACAACATGTCTATATAGCATAGCTGTCCTCAGGCGGGCCATGTTCAGTCACAACTACTCACAGCATGTCTATATAGCATAGCTGTCCTCAGGCGGGCCATGCTCAGTCACAACTACTCACAACATGTCTATATAGGATAGCTGTCCTCAGGTGGGTCATGTTTAGTCACAACTACTCACAACATGTCTAGAGAGGATAAGTGTCCTCCGGTGGGTCATGTTCAGTCACAACTACTCACAACATGTCTATATACCATAGCTGTCCTCAGGCGGGCCATGTTCAGTCACACCTACTCACAACATGCTGAGGGAGGATAGCTGTCCTCAGGCGGGCCATGTTCAGTCACAACTACTCACAACATGTCTATATAGCATAGCTGTCCTCAGGCGGGCCATGTTCAGTCACAACTACTCACAACATGTCTAGAGAGGATAGCTGTCCTCAGGTGGGTCATGTTCAGTCATAACTACTCACAACATGTTTATAGAGCATAGCTGTCCTCAGGCGGGCCATTTTCAGTCACAACTACTCACAACATGTCTGTATAGCATAGCTGTCCTCAGGCGGGCCATGTTCAGTCACAACTACTCACAACATGTCTATATAGCATAGCTGTCCTCAGGCGGGCCATCTTCAGTCACAACTACTCACAACATGTATATATAGGATAGCTGTCCTCAGGTGGGTCATGTTTAGTCACAACTACTCACAACATGTCTAGAGAGGATAAGTGTCCTCAGGTGGGTCATGTTCAGTCACAACTACTCACAACATGATTATATAGCATAGCTGTCCTCAGGCGGGCCATGTTCAGTCACAACTACTCACAACATGTCTATATAGCAGAGCTGTCCTCAGGCGGGCCATGTTCAGTCACAACTACTCACAGCATGTCTATATAGCATAGCTGTCCTCAGGCGGGCCATGCTCAGTCACAACTACTGACAACATGTCTATATAGGATAGCTGTCCTCAGGTGGGTAATGTTTAGTCACAACTACTCACAACATGTCTAGAGAGGATAAGTGTCCTCAGGTGGGTCATGTTCAGTCACAACTACTCACAACATGTCTATATAGCATAGCTGTCCTCAGGCGGGCCATGTTCAGTCACAACTACTCACAACATGCTGAGGGAGGATAGCTGTCCTAAGGCGGGCCATGTTCAGTCACAACTACTCACAACATGTCTTTATAGCATAGCTGTCCTCAGGCGGGCCATGTTCAGTCACAACTACTCACAACATGTCTAGAGAGGATAGCTGTCCTCAGGTGGGTCATGTTCAGTCATAACTACTCACAACATGTCTATAGGGCATAGCTGTCCTCAGGCGGGCCATGTTCATTCACAACTACTCACAACATGTCTGTATAGCATAGCTGTCCTCAGGCGGGCCATGTTCAGTCACAACTACTCACAACATGCTGAGGAGGATAGCTGTCCTCAGGCGGGCCATGTTCAGTCACAACTACTCACAACATGTCTATATAGCATAGCTGTCCTCAGGCGGGCCATCTTCAGTCACAACTACTCACAACATGTCTATATAGGATAGCTGTCCTCAGGTGGGTCATGTTTAGTCACAACTACTCACAACATGTCTAGAGAGGATAAGTGTCCTCAGGTGGGTCATGTTCAGTCACAACTACTCACAACATGATTATATAGCATAGCTGTCCTCAGGCGGGCTATGTTCAGTCACAACTACTCACAACATGTCTATATAGCATAGCTGTCCTCAGGCGGGCCATGTTCAGTCACAACTACTCACAGCATGTCTATATAGCATAGCTGTCCTCAGGCGGGCCATGTTTAGTCACAACTACTCACAACATGTCTAGAGAGGATAAGTGTCCTCAGGTGGGTCATGTTCAGTCACAACTACTCACAACATGTCTATATAGCATATCTGTCCTTAGGCGGGCCATGTTCAGTCACAACTACTCACAACATGCTGAGGGAGGATAGCTGTCCTCAGGCGGGCCATGTTCAGTCACAACTACTCACAACATGTCTATATAGCATAGGTGTCCTCAGGCGGGCCATGTTCAGTCACAACTACTCACAACATGTCTATATAGGATAGCTGTCCTCAGGTGGGTCATGTTTAGTCACAACTACTCACAGCATGTCTAGAGAGGATCGCTGTCCTCAGGTCGGTCATGTTCAGTCACAACTACTCAAACATGTCTATATAGCATAGCTGTCCTCAGGCGGGTCATGTTCAGTCACAACTACTCAGAACATGTCTAGAGAGGATAAGTGTCCTCAGGTGGGTCATGTTCAGTCACAACTACTCACAACATGTCTATATAGGATAGCTGTCCTCAGGTGGGTCATGTTCAGTCACAACTACTCACAACATGTCTATATAGGATAGCTGTCCTCAGGTGGGTCATGTTCAGTCACAACTACTCACAACATGTCTAGAGAGGATAAGTGTCCTCAGGTGGGTCATGTTCAGTCACAACTACTCACAACATGTTTAGAGAGGATAGGTGTCCTCAGGTGGGTCATGTTCAGTCACAACTACTCACAACATATCTATATAGGATAGCTGTCCTCAGGCGGGCCACGTTCAGTCACAACTACTCACAACATGTCGAGGAAGGATAGCCGTCCTCAGGTTGGCCAACTGGGGCTCTGCTGGGCTGAGCTGAGCTGAGCTGTTCTCAATTGAGCTGGGCTGAATCTGCTGGGCTGAGCTGAGCCGTTCTCAGTTGAGCTGGGCTAAGTGCCGTTCGCTGCTGACGTCACCGATGTGCTGTCCGTAGCTTTGGGTTGTCAGTCGGCTAGAGAGCTCCTGAAATAACCGAAGGCAGTTCCTCAACTTCCCATTGCGCACTTCCTGCGAATAATCCGTGATGAAGGTGTGATCCGGAGATCACGACGTCCATGCTGTTCGAAATCCACACATAGTTTGAAGTCGATCGGACGGCACTGATAAACTCCCCCTTGAAAATGATGAAACGTCTCTGAATTACACGTGACAAAAATGATGACGCGCGGATTTTCCGCCAAACGTTTTCGGTTCCTTTTTTCCGCTGATAATTGTTGCCCTTCCATATCCTGACTGGGGCCTTATTCGCACGGCCGCAAGCAATATTGGCTGATCGGTCCACTGCTCTGTTCATACCAGGTTGTGGTGTTGCAGATTCACTCTACCATACCAAGCTGTAGAGTGAATATGTTCACGAAAACCCCTAGCATGTTCACTCTACCATACCAGTGTGTAGTGTTGCATATTCACTGTATCATGCCAGGTTGTAGTGTTGCAGATTCACTCGACCATACCAGGTTGTAATGTTGCAGATTCACTCTAACATACCAGGTTGTGGTGTTGCAGATTTACTCTACCATACCAGGTTGTGGTGTAGCAGATTCACTCCACCATGCAAGGCTGTAGTGTTGTAAATTCACTCGACAATACCAGGATGTGGTGTTGCAGATTCACTCTACCATACCAAGTTGTGGTGTTGCAGATTCACTCTGACATACCAGGTTGTGGTGTTGCAAATTCACTCTATCATGCCAGATTGTAGTGTTGCAGATTCACTCTACCATACCAAGTTGTGGTGTTGCAGATTCACTCTGACATACCAGGTTGTGGTGTTGCAGATGTACTCTACCATACCAGGTTGTGGTGTTGCAAATTCACTCCACCATGCAAGGCTGTAGTGTTGCAAATTCACTCCACCATATCAGGTTGTGGTGTTACAGATTCACTCTAACATACCATTTTGTAGTGTTGCAAATTCACCCTACCATACCAGGTTGTAGTGTTGCAGATTTACTTTACCATACCAGGTTGTGGTGTTGCAAATTCACTCTACCATACCAGGTTATATTGTTGCAGATTTACTTCACCATGCCAGGTTGTGGTGTTGCAGATTCACTCGACCATACCAGGTTGTAGTGTTAGAGGTTCACTTTACTTCAGGTTCACAGAAGCCCACATGTCGAAAGGCAGTGTGGCACACGAAGTTTTTTGTCTTGTACCGAGCTGCATATGATGAAAACATTTGATGACACCTGCTAGCCTTTCGCTTTGATAGGAACCTAACAAATGATTCCAATGGCGTACATACCAGACAGTGGAATTAAGCATCCACTTGCTTAATCCTATTCGAGTGCGGTTTTCTTAGTCTGATTTTGCTGGGATGATTTCCACTCCACAGCTAAAATCTTAAGACTCACTTTCTGATTTCGTGCCAGGGTGGCGCTTGCGAATTGTGAAGAAATGTACCCATTCCTTCACAATTTCCTTCACCATTGATGGAGTGGAACTGATGCACCTAAAACGTGGAAATTTCGTGCCTTCTGCCGCTCGAGAAGCCCACTTTGTTAGGATCAGGTCCGACGAGAAGCATAAACCGCAAGGATTTCATGCGTAGCTCCACTATTGTTAGCAGCATTAACCTTCTCTACCGCCAGGTTGCACCATTATTGATGTTGTTCCCATATGCCCCTCCATGCTCAGGGACAAATGCGTGAGTCAAAAAGTCGGTAGGACGTTTAGAAGAGGTTTAGAGGTTTAGAAGGTTTAGAAGTTTAGAGGTTTAGAAGGAACCCCGAGGGATGAACAGGGCGTCTATGACAGGTGCAATACCACACATCGTACCTGACGTCTCTGGCATGGCAGTACCAGTAGGTACCAAACACCGTACCTGACGTCCTCTGTAGTGCAGTGGGTACCACACACCGTACCTGACGTCCTCTCTAGGGCAGTAGGTACCACACACCGTACCTGACGTCCTCTGTAGGGCAGTAGGTACCAAACACCGTACCTGACGTCCTCTGTAGGGCAGTAGGTACCACACACCGTACCTGACGTACTCCGTAGTGCAGTAGGTACCATACACCGTACCTGACGTCCTCTGTAGGGCAGTCGGTACCACACACCGTATCTGACGTCCTCTCTATGGTTATGGTAGTAGGGACCACACGCAGTACCTGACGTCCTCTGTAGGGCAGTAGGTACCACACACCGTACCTGACGTTCTCTTTATGGCAGTAGGGACCACACACCGTACCTGACATCCTCTGTAGGGCAGTAGGTACCACGCACCGTACCTGACGTCCTCTGTAGGGCAGTAGGTATCAAACACCGTACCTGACGTCCTCTGTAGGGCAGTAGGTACCACACACCGTACCTGACGTCCTCTGTAGGGCAGTAGGTACCAAACACCGTACCTGACGTCCTCTGTAGGGTAGTAGGTACCACACACCGTACCTGACGTCCTCTGTAGGGCAGTAGGTACCAAACACCGTACCTGACGTCCTCTGTAGGGCAGTAGGTACCACACACCGTACCTGACGTCCTCTGTAGGGCAGTAGGTACCACACACCGTACCTGATGTCCTCCGTAGGGCAGTAGGTACCACACACAGCAGCTGACTTGGTACACAGCCTGTGAGCAGGGACGGCAGCAGGCAGGCGTAGTCAGCAGCCTGTGAGCAGGGACGGCAGCAGGCAGGCGTAGTCAGCAGCCTGTGAGCAGGGACGGCAGCAGGCAGGCGTAGTCAGCAGCCTGTGAGTAGGGACGGCAGCAGGCAGGCGTAGTCAGCAGCCTGTGAGCAGGGACGGCAGCAGGCAGGCGTAGTCAGCAGCCTGTGAGCAGGGACGGCAGCAGGCAGGCGTAGTCAGCAGCCTGTGAGCAGGGACGGCAGCAGGCAGGCGTAGTCAGCAGCCTGTGAGCAGGGACGGCAGCAGGCAGGCGTAGTCAGCAGCCTGTGAGCAGGGACGGCAGCAGGCAGGCGTAGTCAGCAGCCTGTGAGCAGGGACGACAGCAGGCAGGCGTAGTCAGCTGCCTGTGATCAGGGACGACAGCAGGCAGGCGTAGTCAGCAGCCTGTGAGCAGGGACGACAGCAGGCAGGCGTAGTCAGCAGCCTGTGAGCAGGGACGGCAGCAAGCAGGCGTAGTCAGCTGCCTGTGATCAGGGACGACAGCAGGCAGGCGTAGTCAGCTGCCTGTGATCAGGGACGACAGCAGGCAGGCGTAGTCAGCTGCCTGTGAGCAGGGACTGCAGCAGGCAGGCGTAGTCAGCTGCCTATGAGCAGGGACGACAGCAGGCAGGCGTAGTCAGCAGCCTGTGAGTAGGGACGGCAGCAGGCAGGCGTAGTCAGCAGCCTGTGAGCAGGGACGGCAGCAGGCAGGCGTAGTCAGCAGCCTGTGAGCAGGGACGGCAGCAGGCAGGCGTAGGCGTGTAGTTGCCGTCGGCTATGGCTGCCGCTCGCCGCTGTTGTTACGCGACGTCGCCACTGCCAACCGCCCAACACGCGCCTCACTATTCGGCGGCGTTCGATTACGTCCGTGGCAGCCGACGGACGTTACTCCAGACACACTGCGGAGGTATGGCAGACACACTGCGGAGGTATGGCAGACACACTGCGGAGGTATGGCAGACACACTGCGGAGGTATGGCAGACACACTGCGGAGGTATGGCAGACACACTGCGGAGGATGGCAGACACACTGCGGAGGCCGCGGGAGTGTGGCAGATCGGATTCTGCTCATCCTCTGTGGTGTATCTAAGGGCAGAGCATTGGGCAGACTCCCATGGCTGACAAAGAAGGACGGCATTGTTCCTCGAAGAAAAGCTGAATAACACGACATCGGAACCTCCAATGTTCCCTCTCCAGTGCATCAAGTCACTCTCTATGCCATGAAACCGCGTGGGACCTTTTGTCCTCCAGCATGTTAGCTGAGTGGGGTGGGGGCGTATCCGCCAGTCATGACCATGCCTTAGTTAATGCAAAGGCAATGGGGAAGGAGGGAGTGGGGAGGGACCGGGGAATGGTTGGTTCGGATACTGGTTCCGCCGCTATCAATGGCCGCGGCCTCCAAGTGAAAGTTCCTCAGTAGAGGCTCTGTCGTTTTCCGGATGGGCAATCTCTTCTTAGCAGATAGCATTAAGATCAGGACCACGACATCGTCCCTATCCTTATGTCCGTGCCGAGTAGTCGGCACTGAAGAGTACTGCCTGTCGCCTCTGTACCGAGCGGGTGCCTGCGCCTCTGTACCGAGCGGGTGCCTGTCGCCGCTGTACCGAGTGGGTGTCTGTCACCTTTGTACCGAGCTGGTGCATGTCGCCTCTGCACCGAGCGGGTGCCTGCGCCTCTGTACCGAGCAGGTGCCTGCGCCTCTGTACCGAGCGGGTACCTGTCGCCTCTGTACCGAGCGGGTGTCTGTCACCTCTGTACCGGGCGGGTGCCTGTCACCTCTGTATCGAGCGGGTGCCTGTCGCCTCTGTACCGAGCGGGTGTCTGGTCGCCTCTGTACCGAGCGGGTGCCTGTCGCCTCTGTACCGAGCGGGTGCCTGCGCCTCTGTACCGAGCGGGTGCCTGTCGCCGCTGTACCGAGTGGGTGCCACAGTTTCCCTCCGGCCAGCTGAGCCAGATCCAGGCCAGTGTGCTGCCGGATTTGGCAACACACACTGATGATTTTCGCACTACCTGGTCATGCAGTATTGAAGCTTGGCGATTTATCCGTCGTAGTGATCACACGGACGATGCTTAGGCGGACCTTGTCGACGAATAAAAGTAAGCGGTTGATTTGCAATTTGTATTAATTGTGTATAAGCGATCTTAGCCATGATTTTCGTTTAACTGAACCTTTATTTGCCTTCGATGGAGTGCACCGTAATTATCATTAAGTTCTTGCAATGGCATGGCTTGTCTGCATCCATTTTTATCCCAATAGCTTCCTTTGTGTCCTAGACAGTGACGTTGCAAAGAGCTACGACTGCTCACACCCCAATGAGGATTGGATGGACACCTTTGCAGCGCTGGAGGAGGGCAATGGTGGCTCCTCCAGGGAGGAACAGGGAGGAAGTGTCTGGCCTGGACCAGGAGGGTTTTTGTGAACAGGGAGGAAACTCCCTGGGGGCTTGAAGAATCCCTTGCAGCTGGAGGGGTTCATTGAAGCTGGATAACCCCCTTAAGCTGGAGGGGCCCTTTGAATCCGGGGTTCCTTGAATCAGAAGGGTTCATGTATGGCTCCTCTTAACTCGATGGAGGAATTTCGGGAGTTTTCGAGGTCTGGCTTGGAACAGGAATGGACCATAGGAGCTGAAAGGCCCCATGAAGATGGAGGGACCCTTTGAAGCTGGAGGGTTTCTTGAAGTAGGAGGGCTCTGTTAGCTCATGTGTGGACCCCTTCGAGCTCGATGGAGGAGTCATGGGAGTTTTCGGGGTACAGCTTGGAACAGGAGTGGACCATGGGTCTGGAAAGGCCTCATGAAGATGGAGGGACTCTTTGAAGCCGGAGGGTTCCTTGAAGTAGGAGGCCTTGGAAGCGCATGCACGAGCCCTTTTAAGTTCGATGGAGGAATTCCGAGAGGCTTAGTGTATGTCCTGAACCAGGACGTACCCGTGGGAACCCGAGGGACTCTTTGAAACTGGAAGGACCCGTGGGAGCCTGACGGATTTGTTAAAACTGGACGGGCCCTTGGGGAAGTTGGAGAGGCCCTTGAAGCTGGAGGGCCCCTTGTAGCTCAGTGGCCCGTGCAGGAGTTGGAGAGTTTGTGGAAGAACGAATGCCGTTGGAGTTCGACGGGACTCTGGTGAGCTGGAAGCTTCTGGAAATTTTGGGAAGTTAGGGACCTTTGTATGCTTTAAGAGGCCCCTGGGGAATATCTTTACCTATACCATGTTCAACCCGGGATCATCTCTTTACTATGCACACACAGCCAAATAATATCCACGAATAGGCAGATTTTGAGGCAGGAGCGCCCTTGCGAAAGCGAGCAATGAACGCCTTTTTGGATTCTCATTTTCCCAGAAATGTTCGAGGGCACCCTCTAGACTATCGTAATTTTTCCGAACACAAAACATTTCTTGTTCCACCAATATTTGGAATGGGGAAGGACAACCGTCCCTCCTGCCGCCTATTTCGCCGTCCTTGTCTCTTTACCAACCTTCCTTCCAAGTTCCCCAAAAACCACTAGTTCATTGTGCTGCATTTCTCCTCTTAGCTGTTAACCCTCACCTACCAAGGGCGAGGGTGGATGCCGCCCTCCACCAGTCGGTTTGTTTTGTAGCTGCACTGAAAACAAAAATGTAGCTAACTTTGAGTGAGTATAATATGCGAAACGAGTATGACGGCGCATTTCTTGGATCACAAGAAAATATTTGACTAACCTTAAGGGGATATACCACATAAGGCGAATATAACGCGATAGTTATTCGACAGCGGATATGCTAGAAAGAAGAGTAAGAAATATTCACTATGCAAGAGAACCATGATGTACGTAGCAACTGTTCTTTTGGACAAGCTACCACCAGGAGGAACCATCTTTCCGAACTCTCCAGGGAAGAGTTGTCCAATAATGACGAATTATATGTGCGCATATTTAAAACACCTCACTTTAACTCGTTTTAGAGTGGTCACGTTCCCACCCAAAACAACAACACCTGAAGCTTGTGAAACGGGATACCATCAAGTTTGAAGCTCCGATCAATTTCGCATCGTAGCATTAGTAATTTTGTGGTTGGAAACTGACGTTTAAGCTCATATTTTGCCTCTATTAAGTTGTAGATTATTTATGTCGCTATGACAACAAGATAAACCCACCAGTATTACCAATAGGTGTCAGTCAAATCGCTAGTAAGCATGGGCAGAAGGCACTTCCGTCTTCTGCTTGGTTCGCATATAACATGCTTTTAAGTGGCAAAATCTGTTTTGATAATTCGTTAAGATTTTGTCCTAACCCAGTGCATGCTGGCACTACATAAAGGACTATATTATAATCACAATGCTCGATGTTATGGTTTTCATACAGCATGGTGATAACTGTAAACAACCTTATATGCATGTCCACTAGGTCGCTTTAAACATGGCGCGACGGCTCGGAGTAAGTTGGTTAAAAGTGGATCGGGACAAATGGTACATGTACCAACTTACTCTCGTGATTAATATAATATTTTGTCATCATGTACGTACGTCTTAAGCATCTACCGATAAAATGTTGCCGGAGAGCCGTCCGTCGGAAGTGCTGGACCATCCGCAAGCAGTGCTGGACCGTCCGCTGCAGCAGGGGACCATCTGCTAGTAGCGCTGGACCGTCCGCCGGCAACGATGGATCATCCGTCGGGAGCTCTGGACCATCCGCCGGAAGCTGTGGACCGTCCGCCGGCAGCCCTGGACAGTCTGCTAGCAACAGGAGACAATTTGCTAGTAACGTTGGACCGTCCGCGGGCAACGGTGGATCATCCGTCGGCAACGGTGGATCATCCGTCGGCAACGGTGGATCATCCGTCGGCAACGGTGGATCATCCGTCGGCAACGCTGGACCGTTAGTCGGCAGCGCTGAACCGTCCTCTGACAGCGCTGAACTGTTTGATGACAGCAGCGAACTGTGGCTTCCTGCAGAAGTTTCTTGGAGGCCTGGTCGCAGGTGAGTGGTGCGTTCGGCTCGCGGATGCCGTCGATGTCAACTTGATTAGTTCGTTAAATGTCCATTTGACTTAATAAAAGCGGGTGCTGCCGCCTGCTTCCTCCGGTGTTTCGTTGCTATATGCCCACCTTTGAAGTAGTTGCGTCCTTCGATGAAGATGTGCAAATGATTAGTAGTATAATTCCGAGCTTATTCCGATCTAGAACTGTGGAAAAAGTTCCAGTGCGGGCTTGACGACATACGTTTATGACTAGTTTCAATATTCATGCTGCACGAAGACACCCACTCAGTCCGTCACCGTGGGCTCTCTCGACTGGGAGACTAGATGACGTGCCCATGAATGAATGATACGGAATATAGCAACGGCTGTGTACTCTCCTTGCTAAGAAACGCTAAAACTGGCACCCTGATCTGGAACCGTCGGGCGTGCTTATTTTGATATGATCGATATGTGCAATGTACCACCAGGATGTTTTGTAGATTGACTATAATTTTGTCTTCAAGTTCACGTTGCAACAGCCAGTGGTCTGTTCCAATGGTGTCAGTAACCTGTTGTGCGATGTAAACCAAAGACAACGTTTACTCTCCTGCATGTCAGTGTGTCAAATACCCGATGAACAGAATCACATCACATCACATGTCGTCTGGTCTTACAAATAGCTGCTGACCGCGACCACTGTACGGCCACTGTACGGCCACTGTATGGCCACTGTATGGATACAGTACGGTCACTGTACGGCCACTATGGGGCCACTGCACGGCCACTGTACGGCCACTGTACGGCCACTGTACGGACACTGTACGGCCACTGTACGGCCACTGTACGGCCACTGTACGGCCACTGTACGGCCACTGTACGGCCACTGTACGGCCACTGTACGGCCACTGTACGGCCACTGTACGGCCACTGTACGGCCACTGTACGGTCTCTGTACGGCCACTGTACGGCCACTGTACGGGCCTGGCCACTGTGTACGGCCACTGTACGGCCACTGTACGGACACTGTACGGCCACTGTACGGCCACTGTACGGCCACTGTACGGCCACTGTACGGCCACTGTACGGCCACTGTACGGCCACTGTATGGATACAGTACGGTCACTGTACGGCCATTGTACGGCCACTGTACGGCCACTGTACGGCCACTGTACGGCCACTGTACGGCCACTGTACGGCCACTGTACGGACACTGTACGGCCACTGTACGGCCACTGTACGGCCACTGTACGGCCACTGTACGGCCACTGTATGGCCACTGTACGGCCACTGTACGGCCACTGTACGGCCACTGTATGGATACAGTACGGTCACTGTACGGCCACTGTACGGCCACTGTACGGCCACTGTACGGCCACTGTATGGCCACTGTACGGCCACTGTACGGCCACTGTACGGCCACTGTACGGCCACTGTACGGCCACTGTACGGTCACTGTACTGGCTACTGTACGGCACTGCTGTACGGCCACTGTACCGACACTGTACGGCCACTGTACGGGCCTGTTGGTACGGTCACTGTACGGCCACTGTATGGCCACTGCTGTACGGTCACTGTACGGTCATTGTACGGTCATTGTACAGCCACTGTACGGCCACTGTACCGACACTGTACGGCCCTGCTATACGGTCACTGTACGGCCACTGTACGGGCAGCTGTACGGTCACTGTACTGCCACTGTACGGCTGCTGTACGGCCACTGTACCGACACTGTACGGGCTGCTGTACGGCCACTGTACTGCCACTGTATGGCTACTGTACGGCCACTGTACCGACACTGTAGGGCTGCTGTACGGCCACTGTACTGCCACTGTATGGCTACTGTACGGCCACTGTACGGCACTGTAAACTGTAGGGCTGCTGTACGGCCATTGTACGGCCACTGTACGGCCACTGTACGGTCTCTGTAAGGCCCCTGTACGGCCACTGTACGGCCCCTGTAAGGCACCTGCACGAGAACTATGCGACGATTATGCGGCCATTGACCCCCGCCGCTACCGTGGCCCTACCGTGGATGCCAATACTCCAACTAGGTCACGTTCATCTTTTTCACGCGGGGATCGATACTCGGCGTGTGCGTCACGGGTGCCAGGGAATGCGCCTGCGCCTGCGCCAGCGCCTGCGCCAGCGCCTGCCGGGACGACCCAATCAATCGACACGAGCCGGCACCGCTGTCGACCAACGCCAGGTCACGGTGATCCTGTCTTTAGCCAGGTCACGGTGATCCTGTCTTTGGCCAGGTCACGGCGGTACTGTCTTTGGCCAGGTCACGGTGATGCTGTCTTTGGCCAGGCCACGGTGGTACTGTCTTTGGCCAGGTCACGGTGGTACTGTCCTTGGCCAGGTCACGGTGGTACTGTCTTTGGCCAGGTCACGGTGATGCTGTCTTTGGCCAGGTCACGGTGGTACTGTCCTTGGCCAGGTCACGGTGATGCTGTCTTTGGCCAGGTCACGGTGATCCTGTCTTTGGCCAGGTCACGGTGGTACTGTCTTTGGCCAGGTCACGGTGATGCTGTCTTTGGCCAGGTCACGGTGGTACTGTCTTTGGCCAGGTCACGGTGATGCTGTCTTTGGCCAGGTCACGGTGGTACTGTCTTTGGCCAGGTCACGGTGGTACTGTCTTTGGCCAGGTCACGGTGGTACTGTCTTTGGCCAGGTCACGGTGGTACTGTCTTTGGCCAGGTCACGGTGATGCTGTCTTTGACCAGGTCACGGTGATCTTGTCGTTGGCCAGGCCACGGTGATGCTGTCTTTGGCCAGGTCACGGTGGTACTGTCCTTGTCCAGGTCACGGTGGTACTGTCTTTGGCCAGGTCACGGTGATGCTGTCTTTGACCAGGTCACGGTGGTACTGTCCTTGGCCAGGTCACGGTGATGCTGTCTTTGGCCAGGTCACGGTGGTACTGTCGACGCGCTAAACTGCCGAGCACTGTTACCAGAAATACCAACCATTTGCAGAGGTGTTATGTAGCATCTGTGCCGTGACGCACATGTGTGACAAGTATGGCATACGTGACGTCACAGACGGGCAGGCCTTGGGACATCCGCCGCCACGCCATCGTAGCTTCCTATAAACAGTCCAAAAATAACAAACCAAGCCTGTCCAATATATTTCCATCCACCCAAACGAACATTTCTTCAATGACTAGAATTCCTCCCGTTCCAATGTTGAATTCCTTCTGCATGATATTTCCTACCATTCCAATATTGACTTCCCATCCAATATGTTATCCCGCGTCCCTGTTTTGACTTCCTCTCAAGGTATCTCCTCTCTTCCCAACATTGACGTGCGCCTCCAATGTGCATGACTTACTCCCTAACGTGCTCCCTCCTGTCCAAATGTCATGTCGCCTTTCTAATATATTGTGCTTTCCCAATGCTGAATTTCCTTCCAGTATATTTGCTCCTGTCTCAAGTTTTCCAGCCAAGTCCTCCAGTGCATCTTCTCCCTCCCAATGTTGATTTTCCATACAATATGTTCCAGAGTTAGGGAGGGGCTCCACGGAGCCGTATTCCTCTAATGCTCGGGAGTCTCGTGACTGATGCATGCCTTGCACCGACAATCGATTTAACAAGTCCACCACGTGCTGTTGGGTACCTCCGTGCTGCGCTCTACAGCACACCTGCCTACTGACACGATCCACCATTCAGTTCTCTTCTCTCTTCAGAAGCCTTTCGTTTTGACGGCGACTCGACCTGTGGTCGCCGGGATTGTTGACCTCTTATAGCGAATCAATATTCATCGGGTTCCTTCATGGTTTGGCGAACCCATTCCCCATGTTGAACCAATGTGCGTCGTTAGATGTGTGATTTTGTCCACGGCAAGGCTGAGTCCGTCGGTGAAGTCTGTCGCTCAGTAGCCGAGACGCGTGGGGTGCGCTAAACATTTCCGCGTGTTCGGTGTCCTTATACTGAGATCAAGGTGACTATATCGAGAATTCCTAAATATATCGACTATTCTTCGTTCAATGGTGTTGGTTTTTTTTAATGCGTGACTGAGCCGCTTAGGGGCTATGGGTGGAAGATGTGCGTCAAGCGCAAACACTTGTTGTCCAGAACCCGTAGCGCCACCAAGCAGGATATTTTGGAAACAGGCATACATGAAGACATCAAGAGGAAATTTCAGGACTTAATTGATGTTTTCAAGACAGCACTTATCTTCGAAGATACTAGCTTGGAGGTTGTCATGTTTGTGATGGCTGGCCGTGCGCCAGCCAGAGGATCCATGTCTGTGGTGTGGAAGCGGCACGGGACGAGGTCGGGCTGACCTGGAGGAGTCTGGGACGAGGTCGGGCTGACCTGGAGGAGTCTGGGACGAGGTCGGGCTGACCTGGAGGAGTCTGGGACGAGGTCGGGCTGACCTGGAAGTAGGTCGGGCTGAAGGAGTCTGGGACGAGGTCGGGCTGACCTGGAGGAGTCTGGGACGAGGTCGGGCGACCTGAGGGTCTGGGACGAGGTCGGGCTGACCTGGAGGAGTCTGGGACGAGGTCGGGCTGACCTGGAGGAGTCTGGGACGAGGTCGGGCTGACCTGGAGGAGTCTGGGACGAGGTCGGGCTGACCTGGAGGAGTCTGGGACGAGGTCGGGCTGACCTGGAGGAGTCTGGGACGAGGTCGGGCTGACCTGGAGGAGTCTGGGACGAGGTCGGGCTGACCTGGAGGAGTCTGGGACGAGGTCGGGCTGACCTGGAGGAGTCTGGGACGAGGTCGGGCTGACCTGGAGGAGTCTGTGCGGGAGCGGGGTGATCCATCGGCAATGCCACCCCCAACACTTGTATGCACAGAGGAAGTAAAGGAGCAGGCCAATAGCTGCCGGGATGCTTTCGTCAGCCTCGTGTACAATATTTGTTTCTCTCCAGTTTTCCGGGAAATGTCATTGGATAACGAAATAATTAAAAGCTTGCACACAGGTACAAGGAACTGACTCATCGGCGCCTTCCCTTACAATGTCAACACTAAGCCAGTCTGTACCACATACTGTGCCTGCGATAGATTAACTAGTATTTTCTCAGCTGTCGGGGAAATCAGCGGGCTTATCCATGCCTACGTCATAGTTAACACGCGCCGTCTCGGGGTGGGGGTCTTTCCCCCCCCCCACCCCCATCCAACCCCCACCCCACCCCCAAGGTTTTCTCGGATAGCACAAACGTATCGTGTCGTGGGCGTGTCAGCACGCCGAAATTTGACACGCATTTTCGCACGCTAATTGGTGTCGGTTTCTGAAGATTATCGTGAGAGCACAATTCATGAATGCAACGGGCGGGCCCAAATGGATTGGGGCGGGGGGGGATGCCACATAGGATCCCATGTTAAAGTTAAAATCATTGAGCGGACAAGACCAACATTGGAGGGGGTGGCAAGTGCCCTCTCAAAAGCATGCAGAGCTACATCCCTGGTGGTCTGGGTAACAGCCTGGCTGTTCAAAATCACCGGCGATGAAGTCATGAGGGTGACACGCATGGGTGATACGTCGCACTTCCTCAGCTGGTCGACCTCTGTTCTCATGGCTTCCTGTTGATGGCTTAGTGAGATCTGGCCAAGCCATTCAGGAACATGTGCGCAAAATGGTCTTCTAAAATGGTTGTCGCAAATTTATTGGTTATTTATCGGCCAAGGCCATGCTCTATGCACACCGATATCTTTTAGTATAGGGAAATGTTTCTTAAACACGACTTCTTCAATCGCATGATGACAATCATTTCAAATATTTGAATGGAGGCTAAGCAAAAAAGGCAGTGATGTAGCCAGGATTTGCTTAAGGGGGCCCGACCAGAACAAATGCTGGAAACGGGGAACGCTTTAGGCGCGCCGAAATTGTTTAGTTTTAGTTGGTGGAAACCTAAAAATGTATAGTTTGATCTAGTGTATCTTTGGTTGCTAAGGGGGGGGGGGGTGTTAGACCCCGGGACCACCTGGCTGCGCCTCTGAACAGAGACATCTTAGTACCTTAAAAATAAACTTCGTGACGGTCATGATGTAGTAAAACGGAATAAGCAACCACGAGGTGGGACTAAAACTGTTCCCTCATTGGCTTAAAATTATGCCAGCATCTGAAAACAATGCATGCAATATTATAATGGTTCTTGATCTCTGGCACACAAGCATCTACAGGACCACAACGCTTTCTACCATAATCCATATAAAATAAACAATGTAAACCAACTTCAAGCATGACAATTGTGAGCTTAAGTTAGGTATGTTGAACCAAACCATATCAAACTCGCGTTAACATGCATGCGATAAGCTTTGCCAGCTTTGCCAGCTTGTTGCGAGCTTGGTGCATACTAAAATTCAAAGTAGGATTACTGAAAGAATCCTGAAAAATAAGGTAGTTCCCTCTGCGCATTGCCTCTCTGCGCGTCGGTAACAATGAAATGTATGTTACTACTGGCGTATTCTCGTATTCTTCATGCAGCATTTGAAACGAAAGCGCAATTGAACACGAACGATATGAAATCAGTAAGTACTCAATTCCCATGGTGCAATAAGTACATTCAAATAGATAGCCATGACTCAGGCCCTCAGTGCTCCTCACAACCATTTGTTGAGAGCCTAAGGGACTCACTTTAGCTCTCAGGGGACTCTGTTAGCTCTCAAGGGCCCTCTCAAGCTGGTAGGGGCCCTTCCCAGTTATCAACAGCTCTTGTGGTTTCAAGAACATTATATCTCTGAGGCTGGCCCTCAGTATTCCTCACAGCAATCTCCAGCCAGCAAGGGGTTTTTGTTAATCTCTCCGGGGACCTTGTTCATCAATTAAGGACCGCTTTCAACCTCAGGAAAGTTACAGTCCAGTCCTGTGTGACTCAGAGATCCGTAGTAGCAAACAACCTCCCAATACAATGTGCGCTGGCGTTGGAGTTTGAGCACACAGAGTTCAGAGTTCAACATAGGGTCCATGGCCATATCCAGTGTTCAGGGTTCAGCACAGGGGACATGGCCATATCCAGAGTGCAGAGTTGAACATAGTGTTCATGGCCATATCCAGGGTTCAGGGTTTAACGTAGGGGTAACGGCCATATCCACAGTTCAGAATTCAACATGCGTGGCATTACCACACTTGAAGTTGCTTCTTTAGTCGACATCATGGATTAACTTTGCCGTAAGGGAGGGGGAATGGGAGTGCAGCCCTGGTGTCCACCTGGTCCTGGCATGTTCAAGCTAAGTTGTTTACCTATTGCTTACTTAAAGCTATCCCTTTTGACACTGCACCACCCATCTAAAATACAAGCGAACAAAGATAAAGCATCTGCGCAACTCAAATGCCTGTGCCCGTTTCCGTCGAATATTTCAGTCGGCTACCTTCGGTTTCTTTGCCGTTATCTAGCGCACGGACTTCTTGCGTCAGCTGAGATCTGTGTCAGCTAGGTTGGCGCCAAACGGCCGCGGCTTTGTGTGGCTCCGTCAGAGACACCGAACTCCCGGTACGTGCGCGCGGGCTGGTGGCGGGCTTCAACACCGCACCCGGCAGACATGGTTACTGTGCTCCAGCGACAATGCGTCACGAGCTATCTCCAACGTGATATCATGTTCCAGCGGCGTTCGCCCGGCGCGTCAGTAGTGCCGGCGGCCGGCGACGGCCGGCGAGAGCTGCGCCCCGGCGGCGTCGGCGGCGTCGTGGGGAGGGGCAGAGCTGCGTCTGGCCGCACAGCTGCGCGCGCTGACCCAGCCCCGGCGTCGACTCCGACGGTCGACGCGCGTCGGCGTCGACAGTCGACCTCGGCTGAGCTGCGGTGTGTCTGAGCGGTCACGGGCGTGCAGAGCCGGCCCCATCTTGCCAGGCCACACCGGGCCGCACCGCGCTACACCGGGCCGCACCGGGCCGCACCGGGCCGCACCGCACCGCCACCGAGGCCATCATGCAGAGGTAGGTGCAGGTCAGCCGGCTGTATTGATTGCATGCAGAGCGCCGCTCCGACCAAGAAGGCTGCGACATAGCGCATCGATTGGGCTGGCCGGTGGTGTCCGACGGTGTCCGACGGTGTCCGAGGACGCTCGATGGTGTTCGACGGTGTCCGAGACGCTCGACGGTGTCCGACGGTGTCCGACGGTGTCCGACGGTGTCCGACGGTGTCCGACGGTGTCCGAGGACGCTCGATGGTGTTCGACGGTGTCCAACGGTGTCCGACGATGCCCGGATGATGCCTCACCGGTGTCTCTCATGGACGAGTTTCAGAAGCGCCCGGGGTTGTCCAGTGGTTCCTCACTGGTGTCTCGGCACTGATTTGGGTGTGTGTTCGGCGTATCTCTGAAACATCTCGGAGGTATCTCAGCAGTGT
Organism: Ashinkailepas kermadecensis; assembly: GCA_034440615.1. NCBI lineage: Eukaryota > Metazoa > Arthropoda > Thecostraca > Neolepadidae > Ashinkailepas > Ashinkailepas kermadecensis. The sequence goes on along the minus strand of JAOTOM010000919.1, from coordinate 5,500 downwards.
CTCGGAAGTATTTTGTCGGCACCTTGGAGGTATTCTGGGCCGGCCTACCAGGCGGTCTCGAAGGTGATCTCGGTGGTGTCCCCATATCGTTCCAATAAGATGTTAATAATGTACTGTAGACGATGCCTGGACTGTTGTGCAGACAGCGGCGAAGGACCTGTCTCAGAGTGGGGAAGGAAAAGTCACTTTAGAGGCGTTTATCCATATCTCACCAACAAGCTTAATGTGCAAAGCTCATCTAAGGTTAGAGGAGAAGGCGGGGACAAATGCTTGTTCCACTTCCATATTTGTGTGCCACTGGTTACGGCTGACGAGCAGTGGCGGACCCAGCGGTGGCCGAGACGGCTGTTGTGGACCCAGGGGGTGGCCGAGACGGCTGTTGTGGACCCAGGGGTGGCCGAGGCGGCTGTTGTGGACCCAGGGGTGGCCGAGGCGGCTATTGTGGATCCAAGGGTCGCCGAGGTGGTTGTTGTGGATCCAGGGGTGGCCGAGGCGGATGTTGTGGGTCCAAGGGTGGCCGAGGCGACTGTTGTGGACCCGGGGGTGGCCGAAACGGCTGTTGTGGACCCAGGGGGTGGCCGAGGCGGCTGTTGTGGATCCAGGGGTGGCCGAGGCGGCTGCTGTTGTGGATCCAGGGGTGGTCCAGGCGGCTGTTGTGGAACCAGGGGTGGCCGAGGCGGCTGTTGGGGAACCAGGGGTGGCCGAAACGGACATGGTGGACTCATGGTGTGGCCGAGGCGGCCCATGGCTCATCCCAATATTGTTGGCCGAGTAACATGAAAAGGATCGCCAGCGTTTGCTATGGGAAAATCGTTCGCTATCGGGAACTTATGCATGTTTGTCGGTTTTGCTGCAGTTCGCACTTTTCATTGAATGCTTTGGCCACTTCCGGAGTCATTTATTCGTATTTATTGCATATTTTGGCCGCCTCCGAAATAATGTTCTGATTGAGCCTCTGCCGACCAGTGAAGGTGCCCGTTTATCTAGCGGCTCTTCTAGATTGATAACACACTTCCAGTCGCGCAGGGCTCATCGGCAGCAGGATTTGCTGTTTTTAAAGATCGTAAAGAATAACAGTCACGAGACACATAAAATTTTCAGCAAGGCATAATGGGCATGAAGCCCATTATGAAGTTAGGAGTATCGGTACACCGACGGTAGACGTCGGTAGTTAGATGCTGTATGGTTGACGTCATATGCGTCGAGTTATTTGGGAGTAGTATTAATAAGAACTGGACGAAGCTCAAACAAATCAATGTAACAAGACAAGCTAAGTCATAATGTGTTAACGCCCAATAAAAGAAAGTGCTGTGGGTGTGTGAATGGATGAATTTTCCACACTCAAGACTGAACTCTTATGACTCGAGTCATTTTCTTTCGCTATGGCTGCTATGGTAATTGATAGTGGGAAATATTTACAATTCGTCTGCGGCAAGCGATGTTCATGGCAGCCCACATGGCAGCCCATATGGCAGCCCACATGGCAGCCAACATCGTGGACAAAGGTCTGTTGATAAGGGATTATCTGCTAGTCGTTTGCAATGCCCTAGCAGACATCCTGGAAATGTTCGAGAGGTGGTGTTCTGTACACTAATATTCATTGTATTTTCAATTTTGAATATCTGTATCCTTTTAATATCGCTCTGACAACGACATTAGCAGCAGCTGGCCACTGATGGCTGTCGGACGCCTGAGGCGGGACGAGAGGTCACCAGTGGCAGCGGGGGGGGGGGGAAAGGGGACCAATGAGGGCGGGGGGGGGGGAGGGGGGCAGAGCGCCGGGTGGCGGGACGAGAGGTCACCGGTGGCGGCCCGGTGGCGGGACGAGGGGTCACCAATAGCGCCGGGTGGCGGGACGAGGGGTCACCAGTAGCGCCGGGTGGCGGGACGAGGGGTCACCAGTGGCGGCCCGGTGGCGGGACGAGGGGTCACCAGTGACCGCCGGGTGGCGGGACGAGGGGTCACCAGTGACCGCCTGGTGGCGGGACGAGGGGTCACCAGTGACCGCCCGGTAGCGGGACGAGGGGTCACCAGTGACCGCCCGGTGGCGGGACGAGGGGTCACCAGTGGCCGCCCGGTGGCGGGACGAGGGGTCACCAGTGGCCGCCCGGTGGCGGGACGAGGGGTCACCAGTGGCCGCCCGGTGGCGGGACGACGGGTCACCAGTGGCCGCCCGGTGGCGGGACGAGGGGTCACCAGTGACCGCCTGGTGGCGGGACGAGGGGTCACCAATAGCGCCGGGTGGCGGGACGAGGGGTCACCAGTGGCGGCCCGGTGGCGGGACGAGGGGTCACCAATAGCGCCGGGTGGCGGGACGAGGGGTCACCAGTGGCGGCCCGGTGGCGGGACGAGGGGTCACCAATAGCGCCGGGTGGCGGGACGAGGGGTCACCAGTGACCGCCCGGTGGCGGGACGAGGGGTCACCAGTGGCCGCCCGGTGGCGGGACGACGGGTCACCAGTAGCGCCCGGGTGGCGGGACGAGGGGTCACCAGTAGCGCCGGGTGGCGGCACGAGGGGTCACCAGTAGCGCCGGGTGGCGGGACGAGAGGTCACCAGTAGCGCCGGGTGGCGGGACGAGGGGTCACCAGTAGCGCCGGGTGGCGGGACGAGGGGTCACCAGTGGCCGCCCGGTGGCGGGACGACGGGTCACCAGTGGCCGCCCTGGGTGTTGATGAAGCGACAACTGCCAAAGAGCAGCCGTCTGGTCGGCGGGACGACGGGTCACCAGTGGCTGCCCTGGGTGTTGATGAAGCGACAACTGCCAAAGAGCAGCCGTCTGGTCGGCGGGACGAGAGGTCACCAGTGGCCGCCCGGTGGCGCCGATGAAGCGACAACTGCCAAAGAGCAGCCGTCTGGTCGGCAGTTGTGCAGCACGGTAAAAAAAACTCAATAAACTGGTGGGCTGGGTCGGAAATATTGAGCACTACTAATTATGCTTTCCGGATGGTAAAACAGGCAGACAACCCCTTCTTGCACGTTACCACCGGACCGGTCTACTGACCCTGTGACTGGGGAGCCGTGTAGCCACCGGTCAAGGTCACTTGATCGACCAGGTCACAGCGTGCAAGACGGCAACCACAACGTGCTCGGACTCACAGCGTGGCGGCAGCTGGCGACACCGGCACCAGTGGCACCAGTGGCGCCAGCTCAGGGGAGCCGCTGGGGGATGTACAGCGGCCGGCGACACCGGCACACACCGCCACCAGTGGCGCCAGCTCAGGGGAGCCGCTGGGGGATGTACAGCGGCCAGCAACTCCAGCACACACCGCCACCAGTAGCGCCAGCTCAGGGGAGCCGCTGGGGGATGTACAGCGGCCGGAAACTCCAGCACACACCGCCACCAGTGGCGCCAGCTCAGGGGAGCCGCTGGGGGATGTACAGCGGCCGGCAACTCCAGCACACACCGCCACCAGTGGCGCCAGCTCAGGGGAGCCGCTGGGGGATGTACAGCGGCCGGCAACTCCAGCACACACCGCCACCAGTGGCGCCAGCTCAGGGGAGCCGCTGGGGGATGTACAGCGGCCGGCGACACCGACAGTGCCTGTGGCCCGCGCCACACCCACAAACGTCCACAACAGCTGAGTATATCGGCCAGTGTCAACCAGCGCCAGCCGGCCGGACGGCGGGCGGGCTGATGAATACCGGCAGTGGGTCACAGCGTCGCCAGACAGGTGGCGGCGCACAAGTGGCAGCGGACGTGAAGGTCGCAGCGCCCCGGTCAGAGGGGGCAGCGCACAAGTGGCAGCAGACGTGAAGGTCGCAGCGCCCCGGTCAGAGGGGGCAGCGCACAAGTGGCAGCAGACGTGAAGGTCGCAGCGCCCTGGTCAGAGGGGGCAGCGCACAAGTGGCAGCAGACGTGAAGGTCGCAGCGCCCGGCAGCAGTTCGCCGTCAGTCGGCAATGGACATGCTGCAGCGAAGCTCCGGCGGTTAGCGCGCAGGCCAGCCCAGCATCCGTAGTAGCCCCGTGGTAGCTGTACCCAGCATCCGTCGTAGCCCCGTAGTAGTAGTACCCAGCATCCGTAGTAGCATGATATGAGCGGGCCAGACCTAGGTGGTACGGTTGGATCAAAACAGAATAGAGATCAAGATGCAAGAATATCAACATAAGAAGCATGTGTATCAGAGATAGCGGGTGATCTGATGGTCATGAGTTTAGGACCGGGATATCGGTTACAGTTTCCTATATTACCGGGTAGCTGTGCTATTATAAGGATCAATAAGGCATAACATTCGCCGCCATTCGCCGCCAGGTGTCAAGGTGGAAACACTTCGGTGTGGAGCTCCTGCTTTCGAGATAAGTTGTTGTAGAACCGGACAGTATCCTAGGCTTAACTGTGGATAGGTATTTAGCAATTACTTCTGTGCATATATTTGCATATTTTTAGCTCATAAGTTTCTTTTTTAGCAAGCAGATTATAATATTTACACCAAGAGACGCTGCCCAGCGCCATTTTGTCCATTCTGTCTGTCTTTGTCTAGTGTGTCTAGTGTGTCTTTGTCTAGTGTTTTCAGCTATTTATTTCATTTTTGGCAGTTATTCAGCGAGTTATTTCTTCTTTCTTTAAAACCAGTCAACGTTCTGCACAGTGATTACCTTGTAAGTGCTGCATAGTTAGGAACTAGCATGGACCTAAGCTTTGTCGGTTATTTCGCTCTGCTCTGTTATTTGGTAAATCATTCTGCAGCAAGTTACTTTTCAATCGCAATCTAGGAATAAGCTGCAGCCTTTAGGATGGTTACTACCAGGATGCAGGCACTAGAGGATGAGGTTAGGGCCCTTAAGGCAGAGCTTTCCAAGCTCAAAGCTTCCCTTGCTTCACAGGGCTGGCCAGAAAGGGTAACATGTAAGGGGCAGTCTGTAGCAGGGGCATCCTATGCCCAGGTGGTCACAGGCCACCAGGTAACTGTAGCTTCCCTGCTGTGGAGGTGGTAGGGAGATCTGAAGAGAGAAGTATTCCTAGTGAACAGAAGATTTCTTGTTGTAGCGCACAGGAGGGGCAGTGGTTTAAAGTCAGGGGGTGGAGGATTTGGAGGAGTGAGCCTAAGCAAGGGGGCAGTGAGTGGCAGGTGGTAGGTGGTAGGAGTGGGAAGCAACCTAGTGAAGCAGCTCAACAGGCAGGAGTAATAACATCCAATAGGTTCCAGGCACTGGAGGACTGCCCGCAGGATAGTGATAGCAGTGATAGCAGCAAGGAGACTGTGCTGGTGGTAGGAGACTCTCGGGTGCGGCATTTAGATAGAGTTTTCTGTAAAGGTAGGAGAGGCAGGAGGTGCATCACCAGGCCTGGTGCCAAGGTTAGAGACCTGGTCCCAGTGGTGGCACAGGCCACCAGTGAGGACCAGTTTAGTACAGTTATAGTGCAGGTAGGAGTGAACAACGTAGGTCCTGCCAGGAGTGAGGAGCTGCTGCAGGACTGCAGGGCCCTTCTGGCCACCCTGAAGCAGAGCAAAAGCAGAGTTATTGTGACAGCTATTCTGCCCAGGGCTGAAGTCTCCCT
>JAOTOM010000918.1:10000-51139 GCA_034440615.1 Ashinkailepas kermadecensis | reverse complement strand
CATTGCACTTATTGGTTCACAAAGAACAATAACATTTTGAAAGTACAATATTTTCAGGAATGGAATCCTGTGCTGATAACATTTTCTGAGTTATAAATTTGCAGATCAGATCTACATCATTTGTGTTAATAAATATGAGAAATTCATAGAAATGCATACACCGGTTTGTAGACAAGAAGTTATTCTGATGATTTCTGATGTATTGGAAAATGACAAATTTTCATGATGGAAGCAGGCAAAGTTAAAGTACATATATCTCAATAAGTGGTCAGTTCACTAACAAGACAGCAAATTCACTCAAATAGCACTCAAAATGCCAGGCGGCCCACTCTTTTGCAAGTTTAAAATCGATGACAGTGCTTTCTTGAATCATGTTTAAAGCACATGAAGGAAATGTATTGCTGACACTTGTTAGGAACTGATGTGTGTAACGTTAATTAACATTTCTAATGTCCTGATGTTTGTACACAAAATATAGCTCACTATTGTAAATAGCATGGGTAGTATGATGCCATATATCATGGCTAATTTATGGTCAAACTGTTATGCAGCAGATTCCCTGCATTGTTACTTAGTTATTTGGGCTTTAGGGCACAGACCATGTTGATCACATAGCTCCCTGCATTGGTGTTAACTGATACATCAGTATGTTTGCAAATTCACTGATGAGTGAATCCATACCATTCTCACTGGGGTATAAAAAGCTACATTATAACATTGTTTATACCGGGCGGCTGTGTCGGTGCATTGACGGCACGTTAAACTTTCGGTCAAAATTCTGCCGTTTAACTTGAATTAATGGATCGGGTGGTGGGGCCAGGGTTCACGCAACAAGCTCTGCTTAGCAATCCGACCCTGGTTCATAAAGCCAGCCAAACAAGAACTCGGATGAAACTTATTTAAAAAAAAAAAAAAAATGCATATAACAGAAGCCCATCTGGATTGTCCTGCTTACTCAGGACATCATAGAAGTAAATGAAGCCAATGAAAACCATAGAAGTCAATGAAAATGTGACTTCATCCCCTGTATTGTTAATGGAAACAAGTCTCTTGAACCATATGTTATGTCCTTCACAGTGTTGCTCCATCCACCTCCAACTCCAACCCTGACCAAACTTCAGGAGCTCATCCTTCTCCAAAGCAGTGTGTTGAAGAAGGTATGTATTGTAGCATAACTACTCTGACCGGAATTCCATGGTATCCATGTTGCCTTACAATCCATCCTTGCTGATCCATGTAGCAGATGTTTGACTTTCCTCAAACTGTCTGGATAACTGGGGAGTTGAAATCACACGTGTGATGAAACAGATGAACTATTCCTGGATTCTTATGTTGCATCATTGCATGGCACAGTGACATACCGAATGGGGAGGGGGAATTGTGGGAAGTTCCTCACCCCCCCCCCGTCCTGATAGGTTGTGGGGCCCCCAAGAGTCCGCCGAGCTTAGGAAAAAATGCGCTATGCTCCCTAAGAATTTCACTCGGTCGACCAAAAATCGCACCGGGGCTCAGAAAATCACATTCGGGGCCCCCAAACGTAGCGCAGGGGCCCCGATAATGACGCTGGGGCCTCAAAAGTTTGCACCTGGGCCCCTGAAAATCACGTTGGGGCCGCAAACAAGTCGTGCCGGGATTCAAGAAAATCACGACGGGGGCCACAAACGGTCGGGCCGGGGCCTCCTGAAAATCACGCCGAGACTGGGGTATTAAGAATTATCACCCGGGCCCCTGAAAATCACGCCAGAGGCCTGATAGGTCCCACCGGGGCTCTAAAAGTCTCGTTGAGATCACCCAACAAATGAAGCCGGGTGAATGAAAAACAGTCCGGACACGGAAAATCAATCTGGGATCTCAACAATAGCTCCAAAGCCCACACAACTTGTTGGGCCCCCACAAACGTGTCGTAGCCACCGCAAGGGATCCCAACAAGTGACGACGGGGCCCCAAAATCGCACTTAGACAAAAACAAATTCACGCCGCTTCTCTGAAAATCTCACTGGGGCCAAAACGTCGTGCCGGAGCCCCACAAGTTGCAGCTGGCTTCCCAAGTACCAATATATACCCGGAATGTCACCTTGCGGACGGAAAAATTGCGTCAAGGATCCACAAAATAAGAAGTCGTCGGACGCCGGAAAAGAAACCTGTTTGGGCACCGGAAAAACGCACCGAGAGCCAGAAAATCGTACCGGGTTCCAAAAATAGCCTGCAGGGGGCTTATAAAAATAGACTTCACCACAAAAACCACAAGGAGACTCCATCGAATCGACCAGAGCACCGGAAAATTAAGAATGGGTCCCGAAAGAAAATTATCCGAAGGGCCTTTCTACTCTCGATCGTGCAATCTGCGGAAAAAAACACGTTGAGCAGCCGCAGTGGCGTACTAAATGGAAAAATTCCTCCCTAACGTTAGGCACCAAGGAAATACTTTCACCCATCGTCATTACCGTTCAGGTCTGCTGTGCTCTGATGCTTCATCAATGCCGGTGTGTTTTAGCCTGCATCTGATCGCTGAAGTATTTTTATTTAAGCCGGTGTGTGTTTGTTGGTGTGTGGAGGAGGAGGAGGGTAACAGTGACGGTGACGGTGACGATAGATCCGAGCCTACTATATGGCACTGCAGTCGCATGCTATTACTCAGAGTTGTTATGTTGGTGAGTTCGAGTCTCACCTGTCGCTACTCTTCGCCCGCGACCAATCGGCGTGAGAGATTGGCGACGCTATATGACACAACGGTCGACGTGTCGTAGAACCAATGACCAACCAAGAGTTGTTATGTTGAAATGTACTGAGCACTGCTCTTTTAATTATGTGACTTCACCAGTTATTGGGCGATTTTCCCCGTCGGTGAGGATGCTGAATAAACATAAACATACACATCGTCGAATAAGAAATCAGAATTTCTGAGATCTGAAAATATAGTGGGCTAAATCCGATGAGTTTTTTTGGGGGTGGGGGGGGGTGTTGTCTAGTGTTTTGGCACTTCGGCCCCCCCCAATGTTTTTCAAAAAATCGACACCCCTGAGTGGAAAAGGTCTCACTCAAAAATATTCTGCACCCCTGTAATGCCACCCAGTCAGTGAAACTGCCATCATGCATGCCTACTGATGACTACTGACATGACTTCAGGGCGTCGGTAGCTCAGTAGTTAAGCTGAGCATCTGGCGAGCCAGAGGTACGGGGTTCGATTTCCTGTGGCGTCACCTTCCTGCCAGGGTGAGAGGCAGGCGACAACATATGGCCTGAGCTGCTGAGTTTGTCATAAAGTCACAACCACCACCACTGCATGTTTTGGGTAGTTTTTCCCTGGCCGTGGGAAATCTAGGGATAGACCAATCGCTTCCGCTTTGTATACCCCAGAACAGTAGGTGGACAGCTCACTCGTTAAAACTCCGTGATGAGTGACTTGCCGGGCTGGATGCTTCCTCGGCCCGCCAACTACGTTGAGTCGCGACAGGCAAACGCCAGTCCGCTCCGAAATCGCAAAGACGTGCTGGCTCTACCTCGGTCTCCTGGGGTGTCTTCCTCTCGAGTCCCGAGTCTCTCTCTTTATTTCTTCCGCACACACATATATATATATACACTTTGGCACTACCTGCACAAATACAACCTCTAGGTATAACCCGCACTCTCATTGGTCGTCACGTGCCAACCTAAAAGTGAACCGGGCTGGGATTGGCTCGGTGGCCCAGCGGCCATCTTCCGGGGTCAGAGTTCGCGGTCGTGTGCACCGAGCGAGTGACGACATTGGTTATCTGCAGACGGAACTACCGTCGGGGCGTGGCGGTTGGCCTGGCAACCCGCAATGAGTCATAGAGGTCCTCGATCGATGGCGGTACATCACGCGGTTGACGGCGGGCCAGAGCCGGCGTCGGGACATATAAGGAGTGATTCGAACGGGGTGACATTCCCAGACAGGCTGTCATCGATGCGCCCTTCCGGGGTTCACGCCGGGCGCAGTCACGAGGTGCATTGTTGGGATTCCAGAGGCTTGCATGTTCGCGTTAACTTTAACATCGTTACACATGCCTACTGAGTCTGTGTTCATGCCCTACATTGTTTCAGATGATTAGGAATCAAAAGTATTTTATAGTACTAGGTCCTGTATGTGAGAAGAAATGTGTTGTTCTCAGAGCACACAGTGGCAAATATGACTGGCAAACTCTTGGCCCTGATGCACATTATTACCTAGATGGTTTTCAGGTAAGCTTTGTTGATATGCATACTGACCTAGGTATCACAGTAGATAAAAACTTGCATTTCCATCAACACATTGCTGGTATAGTACAGAAAGCTGGAAGTCTGGCCAGCAACCTACTAAGTTCTACTTTATGTCGTTCTCATGAATTTATTAAAACCCTGTACATTACTCATGTCAGGCCTCTTTTGGAGTTTGCATCGTGTGTTTGGAATACAGGTTACATAGGCGATTTAAGGCGACTAGAATCAGTACAGAGAAGGTGGACACGAAACATAGAGGGAATGGCAGGTCTGGATTATGGTGCCAGATTACAGAAACTAGGTCTGTACTCGGTGCAAGGTAGACTGATTCGAGCACATTATAAGATGTTGGAAGATTTTTCATGGCCATTCTGCCATTAAGATCCCTGATATGTTTGTGCTGGCACCATTGGTGAACACACGTGGACACTCACTGAAATTGGCTCACAGGCGTGCATCAGTGGATTGTAGGATGATATTTTTTAGCCTCAGATGATGTGCCACTTGGAACTCATTGCCTGATGATGTGGTAGTCTTAACGGACCTGGGTGCATTTAAAGCTGCATTGCACTCAAATCTCTGCACATTGTTACATGAATATACTGAATATATTAGCCATGATAATATACTAATCAAACTTGAAGAGTAGCTATACTTCTCTGTATTCAGAATATAGAGATCTCTATATATCTTTACATTCAATCTCTGTATTCAATCTCTATATTCAATCTCTGTATTCAATCTCTATATTAAGTCTATATTCTCTTTTTCTGAAATCTTGACTGACAAAAAAATAGTAGCAGATGTAGTGGCTACTATCATACAAATTCTGCTTCAGGTACACTTTCCAGTTCCTGTGTCTTGCCCTGACCATCGGATAACCATATTTTCTTTAATCTAGGGGACTGGCATATCTGCAGATACGGGCTCCCCTCATCGAGCCTGTAGATACGAAACCTGGCGTATGAGGAAAGATTGAAGAAATTGAGTATGTTTTCACTTAGATATAGAAGGCTGAGAGGAGATCTCATCCAGGTTTTTAAATTTGTTCATGGTCAGGAATAGGGATATCTCAGGGAAATGTTTGAATTTAACAGAAATGATGCAATTAGAGGTCATCAATTCAAAATTAAAGTTAATCACAGCAGGACAAGGTTAAGACAGTCTTTCTTCACCAACAGGGTAGTAGAACACTGGAACCAGCTGCCAGGAACAATTGTCAGTAGCAACACACTGAACATCTTCAAAAACGGCATAGACAATCATTATAAGAATAGGGGGCTTGTTTTTCTGTATTCCAGGGAGGGTTGATTGACAGATTTGGTGGGCAACTGGTTCAGTGTACAAAGTGCAACCAAGAAGGGCCCTTGTGGCTCATAGTTGCACTGATCTTTTATGTCTTTATGTCTTCACTCACACTTTTTACTTTGCTTCCAGGTAATATTGAACCTCCCTCACAGGCATGAAATCGCCAACCACCCCATCCCTAAAACCGCAACAGTTCAAACACGTTCAACTCGTTGTTTCACCACCTTACACTTTATCTATTGGAAGGTGTAGTTTCGTTCGTAAGATAAGTGTTCCTTTTCTATTTTGTAGATAGTTTGTTACCTTCTTTCCTGTGTGTGGATATTATTAGTTAAACTAGAGCATACAATTTCTTTCTTAACTTAATGTATTAGTATTGTGGTGTATAGTTTTGTCCAGAGGTTGTCGTTTTTATACATTTTTTTCTTCTTTTTTGTAGAAAGCTTGCTGCCTTCTTTCCTGTGTGTAGATATTATAAGTTACATTAGATAATACTAATTCTTTCTTAACATCATTTATTTAGTCTTGTGTCATAGTATTTTTGGTGTTTAATTTTAAGATAGAGTTTAAGACTAAACTAGTGAGCTTTGATTACACTAGTTATATCTTCGTATACTGGACTAATCGTAGAGGTACCTATATAGGTTTTTTGGGATTATATTAGTATTAGTTTCATTTAGTTGGAGTTTGTAGCTGATGGGAGTTGGTATAACTAAGATTATATTTGCTTAGTTTAGCTTGCGAAAGCAGATATTTATTTTGTTGTTCATTCAGTGTGAGTGTTATTCTATTTTGCTAGTCTTGTGGTGTAGTCTTTTTTGGTGTTTAAGTTTAAGATTTAAGTTTAGATAAAAAAATAAACAAAACAAAAATGCAAGGTGACTGTGGGAAGTGTAAGTGTATGGATGTAATTGGGGACTTGAGTAAGAAAGTAGATATGTTAGCTCGGGAGGTGGAGCGCCTGAAGTGTTTGGTGGCAGGGCCCACCATAGGAAATGTCAGCCAGGCAAGCCAGGTGCAGGAGCCTAGGAGTGATAGGGGTGGAGATAGTATGGACCAGGATAGTAGAGAGTGGAAAGTAGCTAGACGCCAGAGTACGAGACTGGCTTTAAGGAAAATGGACAAAGGCATTGAAACTAATAATAGGTTTGAGGTACTGCAAGGGAGAGATAGTAATGCTGCTAAAGAGGAAGATAGGAATGACCAGGTAGCTGAGGATAGAGAGGGGGAGGTTTTAGTTATAGGGGACTCAAGAGTTAGGTACATGGACCGTACTTTTTGTAGCAGGAACCCCAACAAACGGATTCGTGTTTGCTTCCCAGGGGCCCAGGTAAAGGATGTTGGTGATAGGATAGAAGGAGTAATGAAGGGTAGTGGAGAGAGCACAACGGTAATTGTGCAGGTTGGTGTAAATGATGTAGGAAAAGCAAAAACAGAGGAAACAATACAAGAGTATAGGGCTTTGATAGGTAGGCTAGCTGTAGGTAGGAAACGAGGAATGGTAACATCCGTCCTCCCTATGGTTAACGCAAGCATAGAGTGGTACTCGAGGGCCATTGGGCTGAATACCAGGGTGGCCAAGATTTGTAAGGAACTTGGCGTGGGGTTCTTGGATTTGTGGGGGGACTTCTGGGGGAAGACTGAAATGTTTGCATTATATGGATTACATTTGAGCAAGAGAGGAGTTGAATTGCTCAGCAATAGGTATGAGGAGGCTCTCAATAGGAAACTGGGAAACTAGGCAGGTCATGGGGGGATGTAGCTGACAGAGAGAGAAGTCTTGCAAACAAGGGAAGGAATGGTTTATCATGTTTTTACGTCAATGCCAGAAGTGTTAGGAACAAAATTGGGGAACTGCATGCTTATCTGTTGTCTGAAAAGCTAGATTTGGTATGCATAACAGAGGCATGGGTTAATGAAAGCATTTTTGGAGACAACTTGCAAGAATTCGAATTGACAGGCTACAACATGCATGCTTATCAAAGGCAGGCAAGGATAGGAGGAGGTATACTGTTGTATGTCAGACAAGAAATGAAATGTCATTCCATAGAAGATAGTGTACATGATGAAGGTGTAGAATCCTTGTGGTTAGATATCATTCTGAAAAATGGAACACAATTTAGGGTTGGGGCATTCTATAGACCTCCAGACCAGAACCTGCAGAACCTCCAGACCAGAACCTGCATCAACCTGCAGGTTGATGCAGGAAGAGATAAGTAGGAGAGTAAAGGAGAGAACTGTTTTGTTGGGGGATTTCAACATAACAGGATTGGGAAGCAAAACTATAGGTCTGAACAAATCGGGAAGAAGCTTCATGGATTGTTTTGAGGAAAATTTCTTTTTTCAAATGATACATGAACCTACAAGGGAAAATGAAATATTAGATCTTGTGCTTACTAATGAGGAAAATTGTGTACAAAATGTGAACATAGGAGAGACTTTGGGTTATAGTGATCACAACATTATACGCTTCTCATTGTATGTTGGAAATGTAGGAACCAATAAGACATTGATTCCTAATTTTGCTAAAGGGAATTACAATGAGTTCAGGATCTTCCTGAATGAAATTGATTGGGAAGACTTATTGAAAGGGTTAGATGCTTATGAAATGTGGAGAATGATAAAATATAAACTATTTCAAGGTCAGGATAGGTTCATTCCCAATAGGCAAATTAGATTAAACAGGGTTCAGCTCCCTTCATGGCTGACCAGGGAAGTAAAGCATTTACTGGAGTCAAAGAAGCAGGCATTCAAGAAACTAAAATATGCTAACTCTGAGGTAAACATCAAATCATATCAAATAGCTAGAAATAAAGTTAGGAGGTGTGTTAGGGCATCTAAAAGACTGGCTGAAATCAAATTAGCTCGGGAATGTTCAGCAGGTAATGCTAAGAGATTCTTTAGTTTCTACAAATTTAAGTCTAAAAAGTGTGGTGTAGGACCACTGGAGGTAGATGGGGAATTAGTGGTTGATGATTGTGATATTGTGGAATCCTTAAGCAAGCAATTCTCATCAGTCTTTACTCAGGATAATTCTGGTAGAATAGAAACAACTGAATCATATGCCATGACAGGTGATAGGTTGGAGTATCTTACGATAACTACAGAAGCTGTAGAAAAGCAGTTGCAGAATATAAAGCCTAATAAAGCTTCTGGACCAGATGATATATATGCTAGGGTCTTAGTAGAGTGTGCTAAAACTTTAGCAGTTCCTCTAGGTATACTTTTCAGGCGGTCTATGGAATACTCTGAAGTGCCTGAAGATTGGAGAAATGCAAATGTAGTTCCAATTTTCAAAACGGGAAGTATGAAGTGTGTAGGGAACTACAGGCCAGTCAGTTTGACCTCAATAGTTTGCAAGGTACTAGAAAAACTGGTTAAACAGAATGTTCAGATGCATCTTGATAGGCACAATCTTTTAAGGGATATTCAACATGGATTTCGATCACGAAGGTCTTGTTTAACTAACCTTTTGAAGTTCATGGAGTATGTTACTAAAGAAGTAGACAATCAAAACAGGATGGATGTTGTGTACTTGGACTTCAGCAAAGCTTTTGATAAAGTTCCACATAGGAGGCTAATTCATCAACTACAGCAACATGGGATTGTTGGAAAAGTTCTAGGTTGGATTGAAGCATGGTTGAGGGGAAGGAAACAAAGGGTAATGTTAAATGGATGTAAATCTGATTGGAAGGATGTTCTGAGTGAAGTACCACAGGGCTCTGTTCTAGGGCCACTTCTCTTTATCATCTTTGTAAATAACATTGAGGTAGGGCTGAGGAATAGAGTGTTCAAATTTGCTGATGACATCAAACCGGTAGGAGTGGCAAACAGTTGTGATCAATCTAGTAATATTCAACTAGACTTGGAGGACCTAAAAAGTGGGCTGATCAATGGCAGATGTCTTTTAACTATGACAAGTGTAAGGTTATGCATCTGGGGTCTGGAGGTGAGACTTTCAGATATACAATGGGAGGGAGGGAACTGGATGTTATTGAAGAGGAAAGGGACTTAGGTGTGTTGGTTTCAAATGACCTTAAAGCAGAGAAACAATGTAGCTCAGCTAGGAACAGGGCACTCAGAATGCTGGGACTCATTAATAGAAGTGTGATGTATAAGAGCAAGGAAGTCATGAAAAAACTGTACTTAGCATATGTGCGACCCCACTTGGAATATTCTGTCTAAGCTTGGAGCCCCTACCTAGAAAAAGATATAGACAAGTTAGAAAGAGTGCAACGCAAAGCAACTAAACTCATCAGTGGACTAGGTAGCTTAGAATATGGAGAAAGGCTTGTGGCATTAGATATGTACTCACTCAAGTATCGGAGATTAAGGGGGGACATGATTGAGATGTACAAAATTGTTAAAGGACTAGATCAGGCCAATTTAAATGGTGCTCTTCAGTTTAAAGTATCACACAGGGGTCACCAACTCAGGTTAGACAAGTTGAGGTGTAGGACAGTTAAGCGACAGCAGGTCTTCAGTCAAAGGGTTGTTGATCAGTGGAATGGGCTGCCTGCTGATGTTGTGGGAGTTCCTCATTGAATGTATTTAAAAGTAGGGTGGACAAATTTTTTAGGCAGGAAAATCTTGTTTTTGATTTCTAATTTGGATGGAGGGGATAATATTTATGTTAAATGTGCACGGCACAGACCCCTTTAAGCAGGGGCTATGGTAGCACAATGGGTATGATGGGAGGAGCTTGCAATTGTTGAGGGTGTTATGCAATAGCAAGTGGATGATGCTAGATAGGCTGGGGTATATAGCTTCCTAGGAACTTGGGATTAGGGATTGATTGGGGTGAGAATATGTACATTTCTAGTACCTTTTCTAGATAGGCTTAACCCAGATGGGCCCCTGTGGCTCTTATTAAGCCTTAACACTTTATGACTTTATGACTTTAAGGTCCTGCCATCTGTTGATACAGAGAAAAGCTTCCGTTACTGCCTTGAGCATACTTTCAATAAAGGCGGCAATTATTCCGCCTTGTTGAGAGCACGCCAACTATTGTTGAACTTCTTGATATTTGGATCTTGGACGTTCCGGTTTTGGACCTTCGGTCTTTGGACTTTTACGATCCTTGGATGTTCGGTTTTTGGACTTTATTTACTGTGGACCTTCGGTGTTTGGACGTTATGATTCCTGGACTTTGCGTTCTTGGACTTTTTGTAATTGGTCTTTTCGTCTTTGGATGTTAGTTTTTTGTATGAACTACCCTGTGAAGTTCTTGATTATTGGTTCTTGGACGTTGCGTCTTTGGACTTTTGGGATCCTTGGATGTTCGGTTCTTGGACTTTATTCACTTTGGACGTTCTGTTTTTGGACATTATGTTTTTTGGACTTTACGTTCCTTGCAGGTCTGGATAGAGTTTTCGTTCGAGGAAATATATGAAGAACAATACCGGCCTTGATATGAATTATGACTACCGAATTTATGGGTACATTTTGGATAGTCATACTAGATAATTAGAATCCTCTTTTTCAATATATCAATAAACTAACGAATATTCATGTTTTGTGGGTCTTGAGGGAAGTGTCGAACGGTCTGTCAGCGTTGCGCTAGCCTCATCTATGCTTACTATAAAATACTTCACGTTCGGCATTATCTGAACCAATATAGGGAACCGACAGGGGCATGGTAGGCACACATGATGGTATGCTTCACTGACGGATCTGGATTTCGTTACGGGGGTGCGGGCTTATTTTTGAGGGGGTGCCTTTTCCATCCGGAGAAGCACCTTCCGCTAAAGGTTTGAGTGTGGGAAATGGGAGTCATGGGTGTAGGAACAGGGGGCAGGGGCCATGACCCTCCACTTTCTATGAAAGTTTAACATTAATGTTGTGGCGATGCATTGCAAGAATGAACTTCAAAATGGATTTGCTCCCCTCGCGCTTTCCTTATAGCAACAATACATCCGTGTCACCGTCAGCTGACGTCCAGTCAGCTGATGGTGACGTCACTCAAACGTACCGAGACCGCACAAATAATTTCCTGCCAGAGGATGTGTGCAGATGCCATTTCACGGGCGTCACCAGGACGTTCTCTCGAAAAGCTGGAGATTCAGATGCCACTTCAGGGACTCTATCAATAATTTTCCATCTGGATTGGTTCTTCAGATAGACTTTAGGACGACGGAAATTACGGGGGGGGGGCAGTCGTGAAAAAGCCAATTCAGGGGCGTTACCAAGTATCGATCTCAGAGGGTGCTGCTTCAGATGGAACCTCAAAGGCGTAACCACGACATCGCTTCACTTATAGGCTCCGGTTGTGGGGTGCCAATTCAGAGGCGTCACCAGCGAATTTTCTCGCTGAGGGTGTTCCTCAGGTAGCAATTAAAAGGCGTCCCTAGGTATCTGTCTGCGGAATACGATTGCGGAGGTGCAAATTCAGGGATGTAATCATGGATTTGTATCCAGTGTACAGGCAGTTTCATCACAGGAGACCTCACTAGCGGACATGCATGGCCCTGGTTCACTCGGTAGATGGTCAACATACATTATATACGACAGAATGCTTCTGATAAAGTATTACCCCTCAGACATACCCGCGCCCACATGGATATGAATGACACCCCACATACTCGGGTGAGGTGGTATCGCGGTCATTAGCGACACAAAATCACCACTAAAAAAAATTTTTTTTTTTTAATTATTCCCCCCAAAAAACCCCCGGGCGCAAAAAAAAAAAAAAAACCCCCCATATTTTTTTTTTTTTTTTGAAGGTGGTATCATCACAGGCAACATCATTAGCCGACACAAAATGGCACCCACCCGGTATATGATCACCATGCATTATATGGCGCAGAATGCTTCTGATCAAGTATTTCCCCTCAGACATACCCGCGCCCATGTGGATATGAACGACACCCCGCATACTCGGTGGTGCTATTTGAAGGTGGTATCATCACAGGCGACGTCATTAGCGCACACGAAATGGGCCCAACCCGGTATATGATCAACATGCATTAAGTACGGCAGAATGATTCTGATCAAGTATTACCCCTCGGACATACCCGTTCTCATATGGATATGAACGACAACCCACATACTCGGTGGTGCTATTTGAAGGTGGTATCATCACATGCGACGTCATTAGTGGACACAAAATGGCCCCAGCCCGGTATATGATCAACATGCATTATGTACGGCAGAATGCTAATCATCAAGTATTACCCCTCAGACATACCCGTACTCATGTGGATATGAATGACACCCTACATACTTGGTGGTGCTCTTTGAAGGTGGTATAACCACAGGCGACGTCATTAGCGGACACAAAATGGCTCCCACCCGGTATATGATCAACATGCATTATGTACGGCAGAATGCTTCTGATCAAGTATTACCCCTCAGGCATACCCGTGCGCACATAAATATGAATGACACCCCACATACTCCGTGATGGTTTTTGAAGGTGGTATCATCACAGGCGATATCATTAGCGGACACAAAATGGCACCCACCCGGTATATGATCACCATGCATTATATGGCGCAGAATGCTTCTGATCAAGTATTACCCCTCAGACATACCCGTGCCCATGTGGATATAAACGACACCCCGCATACTCGGTGGTGCTATTTGAAGGTGGTATCACCACATGCGACGTCATTAGTGGACACAAAATGGCCCCAGCCCAGTATATGATCAACATGCATTATGTGCGGCAGAATGCTTCTCATCAAGTATTAGCCCTCAGATATACCCGTGCCCACATGGATATGAATGACACCCACATACTCCGTGGTTGTCTTTGAAGAGGGTAACATCACATGCGACGTCATTAGCGGACACAAAAAGGCCACCACCCGGTATATGACCACCATGCATTATATACGGCCGAATGCTTCTGGTCATGTATTACCCCGCAGACATTCCTGTGCTCATGTGGATATGAATCACACCCCACACACTCCGTGGTACTCTTTGATTATGGTATCATCACATGCGATGTCATTAACGGAAGCAAAATGGCCCCCACCCGGTATATGATCACCATGTATTATATAGGGCTGAATGCTTCTGATCTAGTATCACTCCTCAGACATACCCGTGCCCACATGGATATAAATGATACCCCACATGTTCGGTGGTGTTCTTTGAAGGTGGTAACATCACAGGTGGTATTGCAGGTAGCATCCTAAAATGGATAGAGTTGTGGCTTTCAGATAGACAGCAGAGAGTGATGCTAAATGGTACAAAGTCATCATGGCAAAATGTTCTTAGTGGAGTACCCCAGGGGTCGGTACTGGGGCCACTATTGTTCATTATATATGTGAATAGCATTGAATGTGGCCTAAGCAGTAAGGTTTTGAAATTTGCGGATGATTTGAAGATCTTTAGGGCAATAACAGGGCACAATGAGCAGGTTTTGTTGCAGAAAGACTTAGACGAGCTAGTGAAGTAGTCCGAAAAATGGCAAATGAAGTTTAATTTTGATAAGTGCAAAGTCATGCATGTAGGTAGGCAGCATATGAAGGTTCCATACTTGATGGGTGGCCAAGTACTATCTGTGACTCAGCAGGAGAAGGACTTAGGTGTTATTTTGAACACAAAATTGGGGGCATCAGAACAGACCAAAGAAGCCAGGAAGAAGGCACTAAGAATGCTTGGGGAAATACAGAGGAATGTGTCATACAAAAGTGAGGATGTCATCAGGAAGCTTTACTGTGCATATGTCAGGCCACATTTGGAATACTGTGTCCAAGCTTGGTCCCCTAGTTATGAGAAAGATTGTTGGCTTTTAGAGAGAGTACAAAAGAGGGCAACAAAAATGGTGAATGGTATAGGCAACCTGGCATATGAGGAAAGATTGAAGAAATTAAATATGTTTTCACTTAGATATAGAAGGCTGAGAGGAGATCTCATCGAGGTTTTTAAATTTGTTCATGGTCAGGAACAGGGATATCTCAGGGAAATGTTTGAATTCAACAGAAATGATGCAATTAGAGGTCATCAATTCAAAATTAAAGTTAATCACAGCAGGACAAGGTTAAGACAGTCTTTCTTCACCAACAGGGTAGTAGAACACTGGAACCAGCTGCCAGGAACCATTGTCAGTAGCAACACACTGAACATCTTTAAAAACGGCATAGACAATCATTATAAGAATAGGGGGCTTGTTTTTTGTATTCCAGGGAGGGTTGATCGACAGGGAGGAGTTGGGGGTTGAGAGGAGTTTGAAATTGTTGAGTGTGTTATGCAATAGCAAGTGTGTCTCTTATTAAGTCTAAACGCTTTATAACTTTATATAGGGTGTACCTAGCAGTGGATTCAGCACCTTCCTTCGGGATGTGATACTGATGAGATTGTCTATGGTAGCACAATGGGTATGATGGGAGGAGTTTGTAATTGTTGAGTGTATTATGCAATAGCAAGTGAGTCTCTTATTAAGTCTGAACGCTTTATGAATTTGTGTGGGGTGTGCCTAGCAGTGGATTCGGCACCTTCCTTCGGGATGTGATGCTGATGAGATTGCCTATGGTGGCACGATGGGTGTGATGGGAGGAGCTTGTGATTGTTGAGGGTGTTATGTGGTAGCAAGTGAGTGGTGCTAGATAGGCTGGGATATATAGCTTCCTAGGAACTTGGGATAAGGGATTGATTGGGGTGGGAGTATGTACATTCCTAGTACCTTTTCTAGACAGGCTTAAGCCAGATGGGCCCCTGTGGCTCTTATTAAGCCTTAATACTTTATGACTTTATGACTTTAGGCGACGTCATTAGCGGACACAAAATGGCCCCCACCCGGTATACGATCACGATGCATTATATACGGCTGAATGATATTGAACAAGTATTGCCCCTCAGGCATACCCGTGCCTACATGGATATGAATGACATCCCACATACTCGGTGGTGCTCATTGAAGGTGGTATAATCACAGGCGACGTCATTAACGGACACACATGGCCCTGGTTCAATCGGTAGGTGGTCGCCATGCATTATATACCGCAGAATGTTTTTGATGAAGTATTACCCCTCAGACATACCCGTGCCCATGTGGCTATGAATGACACCCCGCATTCTCGGTGGTGCTCTTTGGAGGTGGTAACATCACATGCAACGTCATTAGCGGACACAAAATGGCCCCCACCCCGTATATGATCACCATACATTACATAAGGCAAAATGCTATTGAACAAGTATTACCCCTCAGGCATACCCGTGCGCAAATGAATATGAATGACACTTCACATGCTCCGTGGTGGTCTTTGAAGGTGGTATCATCACAGGCGATATCATAAGCGGGCACAAAATGGCCACCACCAGTTATATGATCACCATGCATTATGTACGGCAGAATGCTTCTGATCAAGTATTACCCCTGAGGCATATCCGTGCTCATGTGGATACGAATGACACCCTACATACTCGATGGTGCTCTTTGAAGGTGGTATCATCACAGGCGACGTTATTAGCAGACACAAAGTGGCTACTGAATATCTTGCCGCCATTGCTGACACCAGGCCCGAAGCCGAGGCTTCCAAGAATAAAATAAAATGGTGGGGGCCATTTTGCTTCCGCTAATGACATCGCATGTCAGCTGCAGGAGCCAGTTGGCCCAGATAAGCTTTCCCTGACGGCAGCGATAATGCTGCCCAAGCTGCCTGCGGCAGCCCTCGAAGAAAGTCTTCAACAGCTAACGGGCGTGTGAGGAATCTCCTGCTGTGCCCAGTTCTGAGTGCGACGTCAATCAAAGTGCACTTTGATTGACGTTTGATCGAATTTTGAGAATTTTCAGAGAGGAAATTGCTTGACATTTTTCTAAATATATTCGTGGATTTGTATTTTCTCCAAAGGTAGAATTAGGCTAGGTTAGGTTAGGTTATGTTGCTTTTTCACCTTTCTTTTATGCTATGTTATCTATCTCAAAGCCCTTTTGACATTACTTTGCTCACAACCTGAAAAGGTAAGCATCTGCACAGAAAATAAGTGGTCACATCATCTTCGTAACCTTCATAAACACGGTATTCGAAAGAAAAATATATTTTTAAAAAACACCCTTAAAGACAAACTTACGTTCCTTTGCGGTGCTAGCAAAGTCCATGGGTGTCAGTTTTGGCTTCTGAGAGCAGTCAGCTTAAGAAAACGGAAAGGAAATGACCTTGGATATTTGTTCAGTTACAACCAGTATTTTTAGCACATCCATAGCACTTGCAGTACCACAACAGCCACAGTCAAGTAATCCTGCACATCCACATTTTCATTTTCGGAATATGGCACACCACTACGAAATAATTACCTGTTTTAAAGTTGCTCTTTGCAAATGGTTAAATTATTTTCATTGAAAGGAACTGATTCAATATGGATAGCTTGTTCATTTTTGTGTTCAGCAAACACAGTACAATTGGTGGTTCAGCCATACAGAATCAGCAGCAGAGTTATTTGTTGCATATCTTAAGTGTTCGGAAACCCCCTCTTCTCCTACCTACCTATTGCGCATTTCTCACATTTAAAAAAGGAATCAACTGAAAAAAATAGCACAAACTGATGATAAGGTAGGTATTTGGTATTTTCAAATGTGTAATGAGTGAAAGCAACTTACTAAACATCCGCTTATGTGGATTAGAGCACAAATATCCTGCACTTACCAACAGTACAATATCGACACGAAAATATATGAGCAGTGAATTGAATTAGACCATTGCTACGCACTTCATTCTTCGCTCCTACAACATGGGTTAATGCAACAAACACTAAATTATTGACTTCATGTTACTAGTTCCCCTAATAGTAAGGAAAACGCATGCTCACACCACTCACCCGGTACGATCAGGTCTCAGCTATCTTCAAACACCAACGCACGAAAAACTCCTGCCCCCATCACTCCGCTTTTTACCAACCGACCGTCGAGCGGGAAAATTAAATATGGCGGGCGCATCGCAAGTTTTAACCCGATGAAGGTAAACCTTTCTGCAGCTGCTTCAACAATCTCGCATCATCGGTTTCTACCCGTGCTGTTCGAATGCCCAATACCAGCGAGTATGTACGCGGATAAATACTTGCGCTGGCGAGTACACGATATCGTTGACAACGGATATTTTGGAACGTTCATGCCGGGTGAATGCTTTACTCGAATGGGGCGGGCGGTGATCTCGTGTGACAATAGTATATTGTAATGAAATGCGGATTATTTGGAGAACGGCGAGTAAGACTGCGAGTGATTATTTTACCCGGGATCATGAATACGCTCATAACGCATAACCATGTGCATCGTATTCGCACTGGTCGGGTAAATTCCCTGTCCTCGGATAAAAATGTTTTCAGTGTGCCACGAAACTGGGTGTCTGAGCCGTGATAATATCCATCCGCACCTGCGTGGCGATCGACACTGAAAGGCTTGCCACCAGCAGGTCGAACTTGGTGCTGTCTTCTTGGATTCCAGCCACCCGAAACGCACAGTCTGTCCGCGTCGGCTAAAGGTCTGTCTTCTCCGAATAAAGGAGAATACTGTGATAGCCTGAACGCGGCCAGCTGCTGGCTTGCAGATGCATGAGTCAGGGGTAGATACAGAGGTGGACTTGGGGAATGTGCCTCCCTCCCGTGGAAGGTTGCCGTTCATCTGGCCGGAAAAAGGCGCCCATCCGGGAGGTTCGAGTGAACTACCTGTACTTTTTTAAAATAAAAAAACGCCCCTTCGAGAGAAAATGGTGCTTCTGCAGTATGCTCGAATGGACCCCCGTTGAATTTTTCGGCCAAAGGCTACCCTCGGAAGGAAAAGACACCCCTCCAGGCAGGAACGGGTTCAGAAATTGTCATGAGGGGATCTTGGTCTCTGAAGGGTCGCCTGTAGCTGAAAAAAAATGAGCAGTGGGGTGCACTCGGACCTTTACCTTCACGGGTGCGCCTCTGGCTAAAAAAAATATCGAGGGAGTTCACCGAAGCATACTGAATGGGGGCGTTTTCCTTCCAAGGAGCGCCTCTGGCTGAATAATTGGAGGGGATGCACTCGAGCACACTGAAAGGGCGCCTTTTCCTCTGAAAGTGTCGCCTCTGGCTGAAAAATTCGATGGGGATGCACTTAAGTTTTCCCCGAGTGGAGCACTTTCCCTACCGAAGGGGCACCAATTCCCATGGGTGCGCATTCCTTCAGTGTTGCCCCTGTATCCACCCCTGCCTCCAAGTACTTTCGCAGTGGCGCCCTTCCGAAGAAATGGCGACCCTTCAGACACGTGCCCCCATGATCAATTCCTGAATCCGCCCCTGGCAGGAGTCTCCGGCGCTGGCAGGGCTGCCGCATCGCGGACGTTAAAATGCTTGGTTTTGAAAATTACTTTTTTGCACATCCTCGTCTTTTTCCCGGGGCTACAACATGGAGTATGACCCATCATCCGATGCCCAATCTTCATAATGAGGAATAATTATTTTCTGATATATTTTAGGCTACATGTATAATAAAAACCTTGTTTATATTATCCGTGACTTGTACTGTAACGATTACTTTGCGTATTTCGCAGGCACGTACTTACTTGAGGAGTGGCAAAGCATATGTATTTTACAATATTAGATATATAGGACATATAAGAAGACGGAGAGACATTAGAAGTGGATACTTCTTAGAACAGCTACATAGGACCGCAAAATAACACATAAGTAACAAAATATTATATATGCATTGCACTTAGTACACGATAAATTGAAGTCCTTTTTTATTCCGTGATATCAGCGAGTCAGACAGCCAGACCGCGAGTGGTGCACAATTGAAGCATTGTACTGTACTTACCTGCTGTTATCCCGGCCTTCTCGTTAGCAGAAATCACGCTTGCTCGCATGTGGTCAGGTGTTGCTCCCAGCATTGCATCTTATCCTGCCTATGTGTACCGGCTTCTTTCCCTGGATAGTTGAGTAGTCTCACTCCCTGAGTTCGACTTCAAGATTGATAGACCACGTAGTATGTGTGAGTCTGTGATAATACAGGCAGCAAATGTGCATCCGCAAGGTTTTCGTTTGACGTTGGTGACGAGGAGCCCAATCCAATATCGATAACATTTGTCCTACTACTTGAGTTTAGAAACGCTACGAGACATGGATCGAGATACCCTTTACATCGCACGCGACGGCTGCTTCATTCCACCCCATGCATACCCGTACTAGGAGGGCACTGGTAATGGTAATGGGGTTGAGGTTACAGGGTTCAATAAGATCGGTTACAGGAGTGCGATATGGTCACACACATGCATTTATATATCTTGGTGTAATCTGGCTGGTGGTGGGATACCGCGGCAGATGGAAAATGACGGTGTCGTTCCTAAATACTTTTGAGTTGTGTGTTATGTGCCCTCAGATTATTAAAGGCAGAAGCGATGTATTATTTTCTTCATCAGGTATCTCGCAACAGCCATCACACCTTCATATATTCATGACAAGTCACTAGAATGTAAAGGTCAGAAAGGGTCGGACGTGATTCAGATTGCCAGATATAGCCATACTTAGCACGTATCCTTCCACAGACGTTTCCCAGGCAGCGTTCACGTTACGATTTTACCCTGACTTCAGACAGAGTGAGCGAGGGGCCCGAGCGAATGCAGTTATACAAATGCTAAAACCCACTTGGTCTTTCTTGCTTCGATTTTCAGGATATATTGAACTCGGCTTCTTTTCAGGTGATATTGGTATGAGATGAACTGACGTGAAGACGGTGTGCTAGGTAGATTCAACTGGCCACTGCATTTGATAAGGATTAAGTATTCTCATTATTTTCACCCTCAAGAAAGGACGCATGAATATGACATTACATCGATTAAAGTTCCATATAAGGACTCCTCGTTTTATATTGAATGTCCGAACGCGGTCCTCTCCGCTGCCTCAGCCTGTGTAATGCATGTTGGTATAACCGGAGCCATGATATCCGACCTGGGTGTGTTTCTGTCAGCCTTGCTCACAAATATCTTACTAATATATTAATACTTCGTCATCACGCTTGTGTGTGGGTTGGCTCCTAGATTATTGGTTGATATTTCAGCAGCGGAGAAAACGTGGCTGGGGAACTTTTGCACCATGATAGAAAGGAACGTTTCGAAAATTTCATTCGCTGTTCTTTCGTCGGGTTTTCAATTGAGTCTGACAATTTCATGCCACTTCAGTGACAACCTGATTTTCTAGACATGACGTTGTATTATTACCTTTATCTTGAGCATCACATCAATTGCAAATTTATCCTATCAGCCGATTAAGTGTCCTAAATCTAGCATGCAAGCATAATTGAGGACAGAGTCGATAAGCACGAGCGCCGGAGGGCCTCTCACATAACACACACAGGATTGATTCGGCCCCTGCCCTAAGATTTCGAAAACTACTGAAGCTATAAGCACGCAATTTGAAGAGTAGATTACGAATGTAGTGAACTACAAATTTCATGACACTAGGCATTTAAGGTCAAACGAGGTCGTGATAGGCTGCCTCACCGCACCGACGAGGCTTTTGTGACCTTGAACGCCAGCCGGCCACCGCCAGGTCTGTCGATTTGGCACCCCCGCATTTCCTATTTTTTCTAACTGATTCCGATTTTATATTGCGTAGGTCACGCCTATCGATTTCTCACAAACTCACATGGTTGCTTTACAATATACCCGCCCGTTTATGAGTTGATGCAAAAAAAAACAGGAGAAATGGGCGGATTCCGCCCCATCCTTCGGTGCGGGTGTGAAACAGCCACAGTTTATACCTACACCAATCATGTAGCACTTTGCCCCCCCCCCCCCAAATAATTTGTATACCACAACAGATATGCTGAGAGGTAATACTTGTTCAGAAGCATTCTGCGCTATATAATGCATGGTGATCATATACAGGGTGGTGGCCATTTTGTGTCTGCTAATGACGTCACCTGTGGCGATACCGCCTTCAAATAGCACCACCGAGTATGCGGGGTGGCCATTTTGTTGCCGCTAATGACGTCACCTGTGGTGATACCACCTTCAAATAGCAGGTTCACATTCACCACCGAGTATGCGAGGTGTCATTCATATATACATGGGCACGGGTGTGTCTGAGGGGTAATACTTGATCAGAAGCATTCTACGCTATATAATCCATGGTGACCACCTACCGAGTGAACCAGGGCCATGTGTGTCCGCTAATGACGTCGCCTGTGATGATACCACCTTTAAGGACCACCACCGAGTATGTGGGGTGTCGTTCATATCCATGTGGGCACGGGTATGCCTGAGGGGTAATACTTGATCTGAAGCATTCTGTCGTATATAATACATGGTGATCATGTACCGAGTGGGGGCCATTTTGTGTCCGCTAATGACGTCGCCTGTGATGTTACCACGTTCAAAGAGCACCACGGAGCATGTGAGGTGTCATTCATATTCATGTGTACATAATGCATGTTGATCATATACCTGGTTGGGGAAATTTTGTGTCCGCTAATGATGTTGCCTGTGATGATACCACCTTCAAAGAACACCACCAAGTATGTAGGGTGTCATTCATATCCACATGAGCACGGGTATGTCTGAGAGGTATCCACATGAGCACGGGTACTTGATCAGAAGCATTCTGCGCTGTATAATGCATGGTGACAACTTCCGAGTGAACCAGTGCCATGTGTGTCCGCTAATGACGTCGCCTGTGATGATACCACCTTCAAGAACCACCACCGAGTATGTGGGGTGTCATTCATATCCATGTGGGCACGGGTATGTCTGAGGGGTAATACTTGATCAGAAGCATTCAGCTGTATATAATACATGGTGATCATATACCGCGTGGTGGCTATTTTGTGTCCGCTAATGACGTCACCTGTGGTGATAACACCTTCAAATAGCACCACCGAGTTTGCGGGGTGTCATTCATATATACATGGGCACGGGTGTGTCTGAGGGGTAATACTTGATCAGAAGTATTCTGCGCTATATAATCCATGGTGACCACCTACCGAGTGAACCAGGGCCATGTGTGTCCGCTAATGACGTCGCCTGTGATGATACCACCTTCAAGGACCACCACCGAGTATGTGGGGTGTCGTTCATATCCATTTGGGCACGGGTATGCCTGAGGGGTAATACTTAATCTGAAGCATTCTGCCGTACATAATGCATGGTGATTATATTCCGAGTGGGGGCCATTTTGTGTCCGCTAATGACGTCGCCTGTGATGTTACCACGTTCAAAGAGCACCACAGAGCATGTGAGGTGTCATTCATATTCATGTGTGCACGGGTATGCCTGAGGGGCAGGCGCGCACCCAAGATTTTTCCATGGGGGGGGGGCCCGGACCGAAAAGGGCACATGGCCGGCTCCAAAAGGGCACTTGACGGGCTCCAAAGGGCACTTTGCGGCCCGGGGCACACTGGATGGTTTGTTGACCGGGGGGGTAGCAAGCAATTTGTTTTAAAATTGCTAGAAAAAATGATTTTTTGGCCAGAATGTCCCAAATTTAGCCCGAAAATCACCTGCCTTATGATAAGGCAGGTGATTTTGGGGCTAAATTTGGGACATTCCGGCCAAGAGGGCACTTTTCGGTCAAAAGGGCACTTTTGGCCAAAAGGGCACTTTGGTCTCATGGGGGGGGCGGGCCCCTGGGCCCCCTCCGGTGCGCCACTGCTGAGGGGTAATACTTGATGAGAATCATTCTGCCGTATATAATGCATGGTGATCATATACCGGGTGGGGGCCATTTTGTGTCCGCTAATGACGTCGCTTGTGATAATACCACCTTAAAGAACACCACCGGGTATGTGGAGTGTCATTCATATCCATGTGGGCACGGGTATATCTGAGGGGCAATACTTGTTCAATGGCATTCCGCCGTACATAATGCATGGTGATCATATACCGAGTTGGGTCCATTTTGTGTCCGCTAATGACGTCGCCTGTGATAATACCACCTTAAAGAACACCACCGGGTATGTGGAGTGTCATTCATATCCATGTGGGCACGGGTATATCTGAGGGGTAATACTTGATCAGAAGCCTTCTGCCGTATATAATGCATGTTGATCGTATACCGGGTGGGGCCCAATTTGTGTCCGCTAATGACGTCGCCTGTGGTGATATCACCTTCAAAGAGCACCACCGAGTATGCGGGGTGTCATTCATATCCACATGGGCATGGGTATGTCTGAGGGGTAATACTTGACCAGAAGCATTCTGCGGTATATAATGCATGGTGACTACCTACCGAGTGAACCAGGGCCATGTGTGTCCGCTAATGACGTCGCTTGTGATAATACCACCTTAAAGAACACCACCGGGTATGTGGGGTGTCATTCATATCCATGTGGGCACAGGTATGTCTGAGGGGTAATACTTGATCTGTAGCATCCTGCCGTATATAATGCATGGTGATCATATACCGAGTGGGGGCCATTTGTGTCCGTTAATGACGTCGCCTGTGATGTTACCACCTTCAAAGAGCACCACGGAGCATGTGAGGTGTCATTCATATTCATGTGCGCACATGCCTGAGGGGTAATACTTGATGAGAATCATTCTGCCGTATATGATGCATGGTGATCATATAACGGGTGGGGGCCATTTTGTGTCGGCTAATGATGTTGCCTGTGATGATACCACTTTCAAAGACCACCGCGGAGTATGTGGGGTGTCATTCATATCCATGTGGGCGCGGGTATGTCTGGGGGGTAATACTTTATCAGAAGCATTCTGTCGTATATAATGCATGTTGGCCATCTACCGAGTGAACCAGGACCATGTATGTCCGCTAGTGACGTCTCCTGTGATGAAACTACCTGTACCCTGGAGCACTGGCGGATCCAGGGGGGAGGGGGAATTCCGGCCATGTCCGCCCAAGCGCTTCAAGGGGGAGGCATAGTGTCTTTTGGGCCCAAACCCCCGAAACCAATAAAAGTAAACTAAATTTAAATGCAGTAATCTTTGCTGAGGTTAAAAATAGCTTTCCTGGTGAAATAATCTCCAATTTTACATGTATTTTGTTATGATTGTTTGGAAGCCCAATATGGTAGCATAGTAGATTCTGACGCATCGAGGGTTCTATGCTGTTGAAGTTCTGCTTACAGCAAGAGATGACGAAATCAGCAGTTTCATCATTCCTTCGTCAGATAGGTTCATGAAGTTTGTTTAGCCAGTAACGGGCAAGCAGACCCAGTGAGCCAGATTTCGAAAGCGGAATTTGAACAGGATGTTTTGTGCGAGTGACCAGTTGAGCCCAGTTGAGCAGCATGTTTCGTATGTTGGTGTTGGGGTTGCTAAGATGGAGAGACAGGCTACATTCACTAGCGGATCCAGGGAGGGGCCATTCCGGCCATGGCTCCCCCGAAGCGCTTAAAATGGGGGGGCATAGTGTCTTTGGCCCCCGAAACCAACAGAAGTAAACTGAATGAAAATGCAGTAACTTTTGCCGAGGTTAAAAGATATCGTCTGGATGAAAGAATCTTCAATTTTAAAGGTATTTTTTATAATTGTTTGGAAGCCAATATGGTAGCATAGTACATTCTGACACGCATCGAGGGTTCTATGCTGCTCAAGTTCTGCTTACAGCAAGAGTTGACAATATCGGATCTGCCAGTGTGTACACGTGCACGAACGTTGACGTGGTACAAGACGTTGAACGTGAACATGAACGTTTTGGTAAACAAGAACAAAAATCCCGTAACTTAGAAGCGGTGGAGGTAGGCTGGGGCCCCTACACAGTAAATTATGTTGTCATTAATTATTATTGTAAAAAAATGGGTCCATTTGACAAATAGTGGTAGAAATCCAATGCTTTTAACCAAAAATAGTGGGAGAATGGGCACCCTCCAAATCCCTTCGACCCCTCCTCTGATGCAATTCCTAAGTACGCCACTGGGGGGGAGGGGGGGATGACGCCGAAAACCGAAAGTTGCCCCCCCCCAACCGGTGGGTTAGATCCGCCAGTGCCCTGGAGATAAATCCAGGATTACGTCCCTGAATTGGCACGTCCGCAATCGCATCCCGCAGACAGACACCTAGGGACACCTTTGAATTGCTACCTGAGGCACACCCTCGGCGCGAAAATTCGCTGGTGACGCCTCTGAAGTGGCACACTCACAACCGCAGCCTATAAGTGAAGCGATGTTGTGGTTACGCCTTTGAGGGTCCATCTGAAGCAGTACCCTCTGAGATCGATACTTGGTGACGCCCCTGAATTTGCTTTTTTCACGACTGCACCCTCCCCCCCTCCCTCCAACAATGAAATTTCCGTCGTTCTGAAGTCTATCCAAAGCACCAACCCGGATGTAAAATTATTGATAGAGTCGATTGATTGATAGAGTTGATAGAGTATTGATACATAGAGTCTTTCGAGAGAACGTCCTGGTGACGCCCGTGCAATGGCATCTGCACACATCCCCTGGCAGTAAATTCCTTGTGCTGTCTCGCTACGTTTCAGTGACGTCACCATCAGCTGACTGGAAGTCAGCTGACGGTGACTCGGATGCATTGTTGATATAGGGAAAGTGTGAGGGGTATGTGTTGGAGGGGTAATACTTGAGATTACCCCTCTCTCCTGCCAGCATTTCTGCTAAACGTCACACACGAGGTGAGGTCACCATTGACGTCACGGATTCTATCCAGTTTCTAGTACGACGAGTCGTACTACAAACTGGATAAAACCCGCGCATTCCCCGCTGAGGGCGCTAGTGCGCTCACTATGTATGACGTTTCGGTCAGTCTCGACGACGTTTTCGCAAGCACTTACTAAATATGCCTTGGCTGTGCTGCCTAGTGGTGGAAATGTGTGTCAAAATGAAATGACGATTCGCGTAGCGGCCTGTAATGATATGTTTTTGTTGTATTATTTTCACAGTCCAACACATACATATTTTCTAAACTGGTATTATCATAATATATATATTGCTGTAGAATATATATATTGCATAATATATATATTGCTGTAGAATGTAGAAGGGATTTGGAGGGTGCCCATTCTCCCACTATTTTTGGTTAAAAGCATTGGATTTCTACCACTATTTGTCAAATGGACCCATTTTTTTACAATAATAATTAATGACAACATAATTTCCTGTGTAGGGGCCCCAGCCTACCTCCACCGCTTCTAAGTTACGGGATTTTTGTTCTTGTTTACCAAAACGTTCATGTTCACGTTCAACGTCTTGTACCACGTCAACGTTCGTGCACGTGTACACACTGGCAGATCCGATATTGTCAACTCTTGCTGTAAGCAGAACTTGAGCAGCATAGAACCCTCGATGCGTGTCAGAATGTACTATGCTACCATATTGGCTTCCAAACAATTATAAAAATACCTTTAAAATTGAAGATTCTTTCATCCAGACGATATCTTTTAACCTCGGCAAAAGTTACTGCATTTTCATTCAGTTTACTTCTGTTGGTTTCGGGGGCCAAAAGACACTATGCCCCCCCATTTTAAGCGCTTCGGGGGAGCCATGGCCGGAATGGCCCCTCCCTGGATCCGCTAGTGAATGTAGCCTATCTCTCCATCTTAGCAACCCCAACACCAACATACGAAACATGCTGCTCAACTGGGCTCAACTGGTCACTCGCACAAAACATCCTGTTCAAATTCCGCTTTCGAAATCTGGCTCACTGGGTCTGCTTGCCCGTTACTGGCTAAACAAACTTCATGAACCTATCTGACGAAGGAATAATGAAACTGCTGATTTCGTCATCTCTTGCTGTAAGCAGAACTTCAACAGCATAGAACCCTCGTTTAATTTTGATAAGTGCAAAGTCATGCATGTAGGTAGGCAGCATATGAAGGCTCCATACTTGATGGGTGGCCAAGTACTATCTGTGACTCAGCAGGAGAAGGACTTAGGTGTTATTTTGAACACAAAATTGGGGGCATCAGAACAGACCAAAGAAGCCAGGAAGAAGGCACTAAGAATGCTTGGGGCAATACAGAGGAATGTGTCATACAAAAGTGAGGAGGTCATCAGGAAGCTTTACTGTGCATATGTCAGGCCACATTTGGAATACTGTGTCCAAGCATGGTCCCCTAGTTATGATAAAGATTGTTGGCTTTTAGAGAGAGTACAAAAGATGGCAACAAAAATGGTTAATGGTATAGGCAACCTGGAATATGAGGAAAGACTGAAGAAATTGAACATGTTTTCACTTAGATATAGAAGGCTGAGAGGAGATCTCATCGAGGTTTTTAAATTTGTTCATGGTCAGGAACAGGGATATCTCAGGGAAATGTTTGAATTTAACAGAAATGATGCAATTAGAGGTCATCAATTCAAAATTAAAGTTAATCACAGCAGGACAAGGTTAAGACAGTCTTTCTTCACCAACAGGGTAGTAGAACACTGGAACCAGCTGCCAGGAACCATTGTCAGTAGCAACACACTGAACATCTTTAAAAACGGCATAGACAATCATTATAAGAATAGGGGAATTGTTTTTCTGTATTCCAGGGAAGGTTGATCGACAAGGAGGAGTGGGAGTTGGGAGGAGTTTGTAATTGTTGACTGTGTTATGAAATAGCAAGTGAGTCTCTTATTAAGTCTAAATGCTTTATAACTTTATATAGGGTGTACCTAGCAGTGGATTCAGCACCTTCCTTCGGGATGTGATACTGATGAGATTGTCTATGGTAGCACAATGTGTATGATGGGAGGAGTTTGTAATTGTTGAGTGTATTATGCAATAGCACGTGAGTCTCTTATTAAGTCTGAACGCTTTATGAATTTATGTGGGATGTGCCTAGCAGTGGATTCGGCACCTTCCTTCGGGATGTGATGCTGATGAGGTTGTCTATGGTGGCACGATGGGTGTGATGGGAGGAGCTTGTGATTATTGAGGGTGTTAGGCGGTAGCAAGTGAGTGGTGTTAGATGGGCTGGGATATATAGCTTCCTAGGAACTTGGGATAAGGGATTGATTGGGGTGGGAGTATGTACATTCTAGTACCTTTTCTAGATAGGCTTAACCCAGATGGGCCCCTGTGGCTCTTATTAAGCCTTAATACTTTATGACTTTATGACTTTAATACAACCAAACTGAGCGAATGGCATGAACTTATCATCTCTATACCTTCAATCTGGATAGAGTTTTCGTTCGAGGAAATAAATGAAGAACAATACCTGCCTTGATATGAATTATGACGACCGAATTTATGGGTAACTTTTAGATTGTCATACTAGATAATTATAATCATTTTTTTTCGATATATCAATAAATTAACGAATATTCATGTTTTGTGGGTGCTGAGGGAAGTGTCGAACGCTCTATCAGCGTAGAGCTAGCCCCATCTATGCTTACTATAAAATACTTCAGGTTCGACAATATCTGAACCAATATAGGGAACCGACAGGGGCATGGTAGGCACACATGGTGGTATGCTTCACTAACGGGTCTGGATTTCGTTACGGGGGTGCGGGCTTATTTTTTAGGGGGCGCCCTTTCCATCCGGAGAAGCACCTTCGGCTACAAGTTCGTTGAGTGTGGGAAATGGGAGGCATAAGGTGTAAGCAAGGGGCCATGACCCTCCACTTTCTATGAAAGTTTAACATTAATGTTATGGCGATGCATGGAAAGAATGAACTTCAAAATAGATTTTGCCCCCGCCCCCTCCACTTTTTGAGACGTTCCTACGCCTCTGAGGGGAGGGATGGGTGCATTCGAGCTTCCCACATGCCGAGGACGTTTTCTATTCGGAGAAGCGTCTTCGGCTGAAAAATGTGTTGAGGGTGGAGGGGGTGAAGGTGCATTCAACCTTCACAGAAAGATCGTGCCTTTGCCGAAGGGGAAATAATGCATGGGAAATAAAAAGAAATAATGCATTATTTCGTTTCTTTGTTTCGAGCTAATGCTACCTGGACAAGCGACCATCTATGTCGGAGACCTTAATCGGGTTCCTAAGGGGAGGGAGGAGGGTGGCCGTCCCCTAGGGCCCCGCTGGATCTGTTAGGTAGCTTGATGCTGATGAGAGTTATGAGAAAGATTGTTGGCTTTTAGAGAGAGTATAAAAGAGGGCAACACAAATGGGTAATGGTATAGGCAACCTGGCATATGAGGAAAGATTGAAGAAATTGAATATGTTTTCACTTAGATATAGAAGGCTGAGAGGAGATCTCATCGAGGTTTTTAAATTTGTTCATGGTCAGGAACAGGGATATCTCAGGGAAATGTTTGAATTTAACAGAAATGATGCAATTATAGGTCATCAATTCAAAATTAAAGTTAATCACAGCAGGACAAGGTTAAGACAGTCTTTCTTCACCAACAGGGTAGTAGAACACTGGAACCAGCTGCCAGGAACCATTGTCAGTAGCAACACACTGAACATCTTTAAAAACGGCATAGACAATCGTTATAAGAATAGGGGGCTTGTTTTTCTGTATTCCAGGGAGGGTTGATCGACAGGGAGGAGTTGGGAGTTGAGAGGAGTTTGAAATTGTTGAGTGTGTTATGCAATAGCAAGTGAGTCTCTTATTAAGTCTAAACGCTTTATAACTTCATATAGGGTGTACCTAGCAGTGGATTCAGCACCTTCCTTCGGAATGTGATACTGATGAGATTGTCTATGGTAGCACAATGGGTATGATGGGAGGAGTTTGTAATTGTTGAGTGTATTATGCAATAGCAAGTGAGTCTCTTATTAAGTCTGAACGCTTTATGAATTTATGTGGGGTGTGCCTAGCAGTGGATTCGGCACCTTCCTTCGGGATGTGATGCTGATGAGATTGTCTATGGTGGCACGATGGGTGTGATGGGAGGAGCTTGTGATTGTTGAGGGTGTTATGCGGTAGCAAGTGAGTGGGGCTAGATAGGCTGGGATATATAGCTTCCTAGGAACTTGGGATAAGGGATTGATTGGGGTGGGAGTATGTACATTCCTAGTACCTTTTCTAGATAGGCTTAACCCAGATGGGCCCCTGTGGCTCTTATTAAGCCTTAATACTTTATGACTTTACTTTTATGACTTTATGATGCAATTCGATGGAGATATGCCCCGTTGTCATACAAGTTGGTAGAAACAAATGAAAAACGTTGAAAAATAGAACTTCGAAACGGAAGACAGATGAACAAATTATGTGGAAGAAGTTAGGCAGAACTCAGCAATGGTAGAATAGAACCTTCATGATGATGCAAATTCATTTAATATGCACCAGAAGCCTGATCGTACTGAGAAGGGTACGAGTGCCGACACTCGATTCGTACATGTTCCATCATTGTACATTGCGACTGTTGCAAAAATAATTGTTGCCACCCATAGGGCTAGTCTTCGGAACACAATTCCGTCGAGCGGGAGGGCGCAACACATGAAAGCAATAAGCGGGCACAAGTGGGTTGGGGCCATGCCACTAGTATCCCATGTTATAAGTTTATAATATTTAGAGGTGCAAAGGCCACATGGGGGTGGGGGGGCGGGGTCATGCAAGTGCCCTCACAATATCATATACAGCTTCACTCCTGCCACCACGTATTGTCAATTCACTAAGCTGATAATTGCAGTGCAACCTTGTATATCTCATGAAGATGGTGCTACAAGCTCCAGGTGTTTTGTCTTGCATATATTTGGAGAAGATTGTATCCGTTGAATTATGACCCTCGCAATGCTGATGACTCCCGAGTGTGAAAGTTGGAAATTGAGAGCGTATTCCAGCTCACCTCACCACACTCAGACATCTCCTCGGGTAGCCCAGGCAAATCTTTCAACGCCAGATTTAACCCGATTTTTATCAGTTGATTGTGATATGCTTCCATCGCTCATTTTCGCAAAACGCCTTGCTTACCTCGAGACGACGAGAAGGGGGAAATTCCATTTTCCTAAAGAGGAGAACGTTACTCGGCCTCCAACCAAATGCGACCAGCGTAGCAGACGCAGAAAACAAATGCACTCCTCTTCACTAAATGTATTCCACAAGGTACAAGCATTTATAGACACAAATGGTAACAGACGCAAACAGAACACGTCAGTGCACACGCATATTTCACTGGCGGATCCAGAGGCGGGCGTGCACTGTATGATCCCGTGCTCGGTCCAGATCGGTGAACGACAATTTTCATATAACCGAGAAAAGTGCCGCATGGCGAAGGTTCATCCGTACCAACTTCAATCGGCCAAACGCCACCATCACGCCATCCCGCCGTCGGAATGTTCAGCCCCCCGACGAGGCACCACCTTTACGTGGTGGGGGGGGATTGAGTGCCCTTAGGACCCAGAATCCCAGTCCATCGGTGAGCCGGCGAGGGGTCAGACTAGGAGTGCCTCACTCGTCCTTCCATCCGTACGCTCCCATTCCAACGCCCATCTTATCCCAACATCCATATCCTTCACCTGGCCCTACAACACCAACTATACCTACTATGAGCAGGCAGGACAACTTCCCCGGTCCTGCCCTCCAGCTCATTTTTATCGGGGTAGCCGCGCCCCCTCGGCCCGTCCCCCGGGGTTGACGGAGTCCTGGAGGTTGAGGTCCCCCGTCGCACGGTGCTAGTTGTGACGGGGGACCAACACGCCTCTTTGGTCCTGATATCCCGGAGGGGCGGGCGGGCCCGTGGGGCCTCACGCGGGCCAAGTGGCCGGTCGCCTCGGGCCGGGGACCCGGGAATTTTTCCCAGTGTCTGCCGGCCCGGCCGGCTGGGGTCAAGGGGTGGACGGCGCTGGATCCGGGTCGGGGTGGTGAGTCCCTCTCTCCCGGCCGGGCGAAGGCGCCGTCTGCCCCGTATAGCTCCTCGGGCGCCTGGCGTCCTCCCGTCCGCGGGGCCCAGGCGTCCCCCCCGTAGGGCCCCTGTGTGGTGGGGCGCCCGAGGAGCAGAAACCAAGCATACTACATGGATTCGTTCAACACAAAAACCCATCCTGGACCCCGTGGGGACCAGAACACCGACTTACCCAGTGGAAGTCGCACCACCAACCCGACACCGGCAGAGGCATACCGCCCTACACGTTCTCCGCGCAATCCACCTAGCAGAGATCAGCATCTTGGTCACACCAGTACCACGTCGGCGTCAAGAAAAACTATACCACGCATTTTAATATTTAAATCCATTGACCCAGACAAGACCCTATCATCACTCTCGCCCTTCCAGCGTAAGAGAGGATGTGACCGCTTCGGGACCGTCACGCGCTGTGACAAATTACGGGACGAAGGGATAGAAGTGGAGTTTCAAAATCAAGAGGACGCAAGGAGGGCTTTAGGCATGGACAAGTTCATTTACAGCATACGAACCCCCGATGGCACTAGAGACATCGCCATTCCAATAAAAGTTGAACCACATAATACGAAGAATTTCTGCAAAGGAGTGATCAACTGTTACGATCTAAGGGACGTTTCGGAGGCTGAGATAGTTGACGGATTAACAGAATATGGTGTGGTAGAAGCGCAAAGAATGAAGGTGCGAAGGGGAAGGGAACTCCAACCCACTAATAACATCATCCTCACTTTCAGCTCCACTGACCTGCCATCAGCAGTGCAAGTAGGCTACGTAAGAGTAAAAGTGAGAGTCTTCGTCCCGAATCCAATGAGGTGTTTCCGATGCCAGCGGTATGGCCATACAACTCGATACTGTCGCGGCCGCCCTGCTTGTGGAAAATGTGGATCACCAGATCACACTCTTGAAAAGTGCGAATCGCAGAATATGTGGTGTGTGAACTGTGGTAGGACACAAGTGCCACACACAACCTCTGACAGATCATGCCCAACGTACATCAAGGAAAAAGAGATATTGTCGCTGAAATGCACGAGGAATCTGTCCTTTCGGCAAGCCCGCGAGGCATACGACGAAAACCACCCGAAAGTGTCTTACGCCGAGATGACTCGCGGTAGCCTGACAAACTTTCCACAACAGCAGCCCACCATCACCACGCAGCTGCTTGCCCAACTTAGCACTTTGTTGAGTTCGTTTGGTATTGCTTGTACACCTTCCACGGGATCGGAGACACCTGAGCTGCATCACACAGTTCAGTCGTCTAGGCCGGAGGAGGCCAAAGAAACGTCAACCCGAGAACGACCACGGTCTTCTGAGATCTCAGAGACACAAAAGGAAGGAGACGAGTGGACCCTGGTACAGCGTGCCAAAAAACACTCCAAACTCCCGGATACTCCTTCCACCACACCCAATATTCCCACATCCAAGGTAACCCATCCCGCATCACCGCGATCAATCCCTGCTCCTCCCCCTCCTGCTCCTCCCCCTCCTGCTCCTCCCCCTCCTCCCCTTCCCCCTCCAACGTTCTGCTGTACATCATCGAGACGCATCCCTGTCACGCCTCCACCAGTGACACGAGACCCGAAGGCCAGTGTTCGCCAAGCAGCCCCGGACCTGGGACCGGTTGGCCGGGCGAGCCGAAACGCGTCTCCAAGCGTACAGTCGAGAGCCCATGCCACCCAGCTGACAATCCAGTCGACATCGGCACCTCACATTCCACCACCCATCCCACCACGTGGGGGCGATGCTCCGGCATCCCCATCCCCGATCAGAGGACGGAAGCGTGCTCCACCTTGGCAGGAATCCCCTACCGACGGAGCAAGCCCTAGGGGAAGGTCACGGACCCACTCTTGTTCCACGAAGTTCCAGTGACCGCCCTATTAGTCACTCCATCGTCTTAACTCGTTTTAACTGGCTTCTTTTACGGCAATTTTACAGTGGAATTGCCGAGGTTTGAAGACTTCCGTTTTTGATCTTGTGACCGTTTTAAATCGGCACAACCCTGCAGTCATCTGTCTCCAAGAGACAAAGCTGGCACCACAGGACACAGTGAAACTCAAATGTTACCAGGTGTACCGTAGCGATGTACACCCTACACACATTTCGCATGGAGGCGTGCTACTAGCCGTCCACCACAGCATACCAGCACGTGAGCTGGTCCTCCGAACACCTTTGCAAGCGGTCGCAGCGCAGGTTACGCTTGACCACCATTGCATAAACGTGTGCTCCCTGTACCTGCCTCCTGGAACATCATTCCCTACTGCGGAGCTGAAACAGCTACTAACGGAGCTTTCTCCACCTGTTCTGCTACTGGGAGACTTCAATGCCCACCATACTGCTTGGGGATGTTCGGATATCAGCATACGGGGTCGAATCCTGGAAGATTTAATCTTGAACGAGCCACTCTGCCTCCTAAACACAGGTGCGCACACTCATCTGGCGTTGCCATCGGGCCGGACATCAGCACTAGACCTGAGCATAGCCAGTCCTGAACTGGCTCAGCAGTTCGAATGGTCAGTTCATGATGACTGCCTGGGAAGTGACCACTATCCGATATGGCTGACTTTTCGGAGAACCGTAGTTCTGGGAGTACGGCCGCCACGTTGGAACTTAAGGATGGCAGATTGGACCAGTTTCGAATCTCGGGCACAGATGGCTTTTACAACCGACATTGAAAATAACTGTACTAGTGTGGAAGATTTTACATCACGACTACTCCAGTGCGCCAATGAGTGCATTCCACGCACCTCTGGCACCCCACGCCGTATTCCAGTTCCCTGGTGGACCGAGGAATGCAAACAGGCTATCTGCGACCGCAAACGGGCTCTTAAGGAGTTCAGCAAACACAGCACTATGGCTAATATGCTAGCGTTTAAAAAGGCCAAGGCACTGGCTCGACGAACAATACGTGCCGCGAAGCGTGCATCCTGGCGAGAATATATAGGGAAGATTAGCCGAACAACACCAACCTCCGAAGTATGGTCGCGCATGAAAAAGATTGCTGGTCGGTTTAATTCAGTCCCACTCCCGGTCCTCAACATCAGAGGAAATATCATAACCGATCCAGGCGAGGTAGCCAACCACATTGCTGACGCTATTGCGAAGCGTAGCCAACCTACCGACCCAAATTTCCT
The DNA here is from genome assembly GCA_034440615.1 of Ashinkailepas kermadecensis. Classification (NCBI taxonomy): domain Eukaryota; kingdom Metazoa; phylum Arthropoda; class Thecostraca; family Neolepadidae; genus Ashinkailepas; species Ashinkailepas kermadecensis. Next base: position 15,883 of record JAOTOM010000918.1, on the reverse strand, counting down.
GCAACACCGTGCTCGGTGCCAGAAGGACGAGATCAGTTTTAACACAACTGAACAACTGCACTACAACCTGCCGTTTACTCAAGCTGAGCTTGTCTCCGCACTCAGCCAGTTGAAAAGTGTGTCTGAGGGACCGGACGCAGTACACAATGAAATGCTACAGCACCTACCGACGCGCGCAAAACATATTCTTCTCACCATCTTCAACAGACTGTGGACAAGGGGATGTTTCCCACCAGCCTGGCGGAAAGCAATAATAGTACCAATACTAAAGCCCGGTAAAAGCGGCGATGACCCCTCTCACTACCGTCCGATATCGCTCACTTCATCATTGTGTAAGCTGATGGAGAGAATGGTCAGCCTTCGACTGACTTGGTTCCTAGAAGCCCAGAACATTTTAACCAACGACCAGTGTGGCTTCCGGAAAAATCGCAGTACGGTAGACCACGTTTTAAAGCTGGACACAGAGATTCGTGTGGCTTTTGCAAAGAACAAGCATTTGGGGGCAATATTTTTCGACATTGAGAGCGCCTTTGACACCGCCTGGAGACACGGCATCCTGCTTAAGATCCATAAGTACGGACTCCGTGGAGCTTTGAGCATGTTCTTAAAAAATTTCATGACAGACAGACAGTTCTGTGTGCGTGTGGGTAACCAGGTTTCAGGTTGGATGCACCAAGTCGAGGGAGTTCCCCAGGGCAGCGTCCTGAGCACTTCTCTCTTTTCTCTTATTATGAACGACATCGGCGACTCACTCCCCTCATCATTTGGGCGGTCTCTTTTTGCTGACGACTTTGCTATCTGGTTGCACGGCTCGTCACCCCATCTTATGGAGCGACAGCTTCAACTTGCTATTTTTCGCCTGGAGAAGTGGGGACATACAAATGGATTCAAGTTTTCCATAGCTAAAACAGTTGCAGTACATTTCTGTCGACGTAGGCGTAACTGCCCAGACATGGCGTTGAGATTGTACGGGCAAGATGTGCCTACAGCATCAGTGGCTCGTTTTCTTGGTGTGCAGTTCGATCATCGTCTTACATACAGAGAACATATCAAAACACTCCGAGACAAATGTTTTAAAGCACTTGCGATATTGAAGTGTGTATCTCGTACGTCATATGGCGCAGATAGAAAGACACTACACCTGCTGTATCGTAGTCTGATCCGCTCGAAGCTCGACTACGCTTGTTTCGTATACGATGGCGCGTGTGTTACTACAAAGCGAACGCTTGACCCAGTACATCATGCTGCGGTGCGAATAATTACAGGTGCATTCCGCACCTCTCCCACGGTTAGCGTGCTAGCAGATGCGCATGAGCCTCCACTGTCTATGAGACGCGACATGCTGGGTCTGCGATACGCCTGCAAAATGCGACAGTTCCCGACACACCCGTCATATCCGGCGGTCTTTGCTCATGACTTATATGCTGTCCTTCGAAATCACGTTAGGAGAGGAACTCCTTACTGTGTGCGAATGAGGACGCTCCTGGGACGAATGGAAATACGACTACAAGGAATTCGGCAATATGAAGAACTGTCTACTCCTCCGTGGGAGCTGATCTCCCCCTCTATCGATATTTCCCTCGCGGACATGAAAAAACAAGATGTCACAAAAGAGGAGCTACACTCACACTCGCTAGAACATATGTCCACAACATATCACAAACACCTCATCACCTACACGGATGGCTCGAAGATAAACACCGGAGTGGGTAGTGCCTTCGTGAGAGGATCCGTCACAAGATCATTCTCCCTACCGTCACACGCCACGGTCTTCACTGCCGAGTTGATCGCCATCAACAAAGCACTAGCGTTCATCGAAGTTGATGACGAGGTCTTACATGTTATCCTGACTGACTCTCTCAGTAGTCTCGAGGCACTGCGTAGTTTTTATCCCCAAAACGTTATTGTACGAGACATTTTATTGCAACTCACTTCGCTCCATCGTATGGGAAAGCAGGTCTCACTTTGCTGGATTCCAGCACATGTAGGAATCCGTGGAAATGAGCTGGCAGATCAGGCTGCAGGGCGTGCGGCACACGCCCCATGTCGCCGTGCGCTTCCACTTCCTGCTAGTGACTACTACCCTACTATATCATCATTTATATTCAGGCAGTGGCAGGAAAGCTGGGACCAAATAGACCTAAACAAATTAAAGCGAATCAGACCACACTTGGAGCTGTGGCCCTCGTCATTCAGTCGAACTAGAAGGGACGAAGTGGCCATTTGTCGCCTCAGAATTGGTCACACTCTAGCAACACATCGATACTTACTGTGCGGGGACGACAGACCGGAATGTGTGAAGTGTAATGCCGCGCTGACTGTGCACCATGTGCTGGTGGCGTGCACAGCATATGCAGAAGAACGCAGGAGGCACTTCGGATATGAAGCGCATACTTTGGGACTAGTGGACTTACTTGGAAACGATTCCCGATTTATATATAACAGAGCAGTTTTGGCCTTCCTCGCGGAGATACGATTTCAAGTAATATATGCTTCTGCCTAGGTGACAACTCACTCCCCAGACATAATTTAATTCGAGCGTGACAATCTGACGCGTGTCTAAGCAAGTTTGTTATGGGTGCAATATAACCCACATGGGTTGACGCACCCTAAAACCCCAATAATCATCATCATCGGAATGTTCAGCGAAAGGTGTCCCCTGGACAGAAATGTTTTAAGCTGTTCGTGCATATCCTCCACTGCCCTCATCCCTGTTCTGGATCGGCGATTCCACGGTAGACAATAATACCAAGCGAAGAATCAAATCAAATCAAGTAATCAAATGTTCGGTGAGAGGCGTCAATTACCTTGCCCTCCTCTGTTACGGAAACCTTGGGATCAAGCTGCGAATTGGTCGAAAAGTATCCCAACAGCCATTTGGATACAATATTAATTTGGTTCTTACGAGTGCCTATTTGCAGCAACTTGAAATAATCTCAGAGAATAGAAAATCTGACGACTCTTACCACCTTCACGCCACAGCTTCAATGCTTTCCAGGAAAGACACCTATACACAAAACCATCAAATGTGTGCAACACAAGGCCATCATTGATCCTGCAGCTGGAACGACGTGCTTCGAACATGTGCTAGGCCTGTGTCGAGGCAGTCGCAGCACATTAAGAACATCAAGTGTCATAATAGCGCATGCCAACGACATGCCAGTATACTTTTGTCGTGAAGTGGCCTGTCACAGCCTATAATTAATATATGTGAGCCCTCTCTTCAGTTGTGCACAAAAGACACCGCTGTCTCACGACCACCGGGTGTCCCACTATGGTCGGAGAGGTGGTTGTCGGGCAGCAGCTAATCTCGGCCAACCAGTTGGCACCACTTGCACGCCCATGCAGCAGTTGCTGAAAGCACAAAATATGATTAGGCCTTGTTACCAAATATGCTCCACATTTTGCAAATGGATACAGGTCACTGTATTTGGGCTGGCAGACCAGACACTCTGAATTGTGCTGACAGGTGTTCATTTGCTGCACACAGAATCCCAACTCTGGACCTAGCCCCAGCCAAGGTCATGACAAGGCTAGCCCCATCTCCCAGCCAGGTAGACCTGCATGGGTGGCCAATGGAGGGGAGCCTCCCATGTGCCTGCTGGCAACACATTCCATATCACCATCAAAATGAGCATACCTCCAGCTGCCACCATCTGACATGAAACACCATCACATAATCAAACCACTTAGGGTGCCACTCAATCACAAAGCAATCAGACAAATATCACACATGATCGCATTGAGATGGGAATGCTCGCCCATTTAGCACAGAGCAGGCATATGACACACCACCTCAACACAATTAAGACATGATGTCCTACAATAAGCTGCTATTGCGATTTTCACACTGTGCTCCTGACTGGGTTGGTGGGTTGTGAAGCACCAGTAAAAACAGTGTCTCAATCAGTGCTGTGGCACTGCATTTGAGAGGTTCAGAGATCATTAGCATTATTTTTAAGGTTTCTGAGTAGAAAGATGTGGTAATATGGTAGCAGGATTAAATATCCAGATTCTACAATCACCTATAGATCATCAATAACTTTCCATCATCATACAAACACCAGTTCCAAATTGGAAATGCTGGAGGCAAACCAAGGAATGTTACTAAACGTCAAGACTGCAAAGTATGACAAATGGCTGACAACGCACAGCAGCCATGGACAAAAAATGCAATAGGGAGATCAAATGCACCACCAAATGCAAAAAAAAACATGAGGTAAGAAAATCAAGAGGCTTATAGCAAGAACCTTTTCTACATAAACACACCTTCAGTTTTTAAATTGAGTTTATTACATTTTGAAGGTTTTCTCCAATTGTTGTGATCTTCTTCTTTTTGCAAACCTTCAAGTCATGTGTGAAGTGTCAGTGGATAATCAGTCCACCCACACCAGGCACCAATTGCTGTATCAGCCAGACATCTGGCCTCCCGCCCTGCACGAACAAGATCTTGTTGAAAGTGCCACACTTTGCAGTCTGGCTAATCATGAAAGGAATGTTTATTGAATATGTAGTTTACATAGGATAAGTTCTGAATAATAATTTCCAAGAATTAAGAATATTAGCAAGAACTTAAAGCATATTCTGCATATCTAATAAAACATCAGTTTCCTCTATGGTCTTGAAGATACCCAAGGATATCCAGAATCACGTTTGTTCAAGATATATTCGGTGCATGTGCAGGGGACTGCAACCTAAGACGTATAAAGCCTTGCGATAATGTAAATTTGTTCCTTCGCAAGGCACAATTTTCCACCCAAGCGAAGTCACAAGATGGCCACGGTTCATGTTATTCAAGAATGGCCTGGAAGCAGAAATTTCCAACGCTTTATGATTTACACTCGGAGCTTTTGTGATTATCTTGCTTATATATTTTTTTACTTTATAAATTACTAAGCATAATTTTACGGCGATCATGCTCAGGTAGCTGAGGCTTGGGGGACACGAAAGAAATTGAGGGGAACAAATCGCCACTTGTCATAAGTTGGGGGGGGGACATGTCCCCCCCCCAAGCCCCTCCAGTGGTTATGCCCATGACCCAGAACCCTGGAGGACAGGGGCGTAGGGGTTTAAGACGTCAATGAATCCTTTCCTTGTTCCACCCAGGCTGTTAGGACCCTGAGAACGTCTGCGAGCCCGGACTTGGAGATATTTACGACGGAGCCTTCTGCAGAAATGCAACCCGGTAGTTGGTAAAGCCGTCGTAAGGTGAGCTCGTACTTCTGGATCACCATGGCGGGGATAGAAAGGCCAACAGGACTTCTTATGGCTACTGAGGCTATTGTCGGGCCCATAACGTCTACGGGCCGTTACAAAGGTTTGCAGGCCCTTGCAAACTTCTTCGGGCCCTTACGAACGTACCTATACGGATACCTATGAACGTCCACGGGCCCTTATTAACTTCTGCGGGCTCTCATGAATGCCTGCGAGCCGCTATGAATATCCACGTGCCCTTACTGATTTCTACGAGCCCTTACTAACGTCTACGGGCGCTTACAAACACCTACGGACCATTACGACGAACTTTGACTGGTCCCTGCGAGGGTCTAAGGGCTATTGCGCACGTCTACTGGCCTTTCCGAGTGTTGCGGGTCCTGACGAACATGTACGGTCCTTTCCGAGTGTGTACGGACCATTACGATGGTCTACGGGCCATCAGAAGCGATTACTTACCTGCCGACTACTGAATCTACGTATTTCCCAATGCATTTTGACATGCTGCATCTAGATGTTTGCTGAGTCGGTATGCTTTCCTGGTTGATGACGGCTTGCATACAACTTGAGGTGGGAGCGGATCCGACGATCCGGCCCACCCATGAAGATTTGAACGAAGTAAAACTGATAACTTCTTTCTTTCGAAAGCATAACGGTGCCTTTTGAAAT
>JAOTOM010000918.1:0-7500 GCA_034440615.1 Ashinkailepas kermadecensis | reverse complement strand
CCTTGCGGCTGGGAACTTGCTTTCTCCAATGACTGGGAAAGATTCACCAATTAAGCAAATGTCAGTCGATGAACATCAAGTCAGTGGGCCTTCATGCCTGTACTTTAGCATTTGGGGAACAAGTTGCATTTCCTAACGCTTCACCACTACGTGCGGTCATCTGCCTTTTCCCTTTTGCTGGTAGACTTGTAGTTGGAGGGGATATACCACTTCGAATTCTTTATAGGATGGTCATTCATGAAGCTGAAGAGAGAATGAAAACGCTACACTGGTATCCGCACTACAATGCATAACAACCTTCTCGACTCACAGTACCGACTTTAATCACGAACGGCGTCGGCTGGCGCCAACCATTGTTGCGCCCGGAGCCTGGTCATGGAGGAATTAAACTTGCAAGGATCCTTTACTATTCATCTCCTCATCTCAAATTCTCATTGACGAGATCATTTAGTAATTTGTTTATCTGTTATTGTCTACTGGCCTACTCTACATACAAATTAAGAACATTTATTTGAAGTGCCGTGCGTCTATTCCGATTTTACAGGTTCGTACTTTGGCTGAAACTAATTGAATCACTTACAGGCGGAACCAGAAGGCGTTGAAGGACAGTTCCAACCAGAACACCTGTCGGATGACGAGCAACAGGAGGTAAGTTGGTGCGGGATGGGATAGCAATCCGGTCATATGGTATATGCTGGAACTGAAGAGACGATAAGCTGGACTTTGTGAAAGTGTGCCGATGGAGCGATGGACGGGGGAAGTGCATCCCCGAATATCCGCGAATGGGAACTACACGTATATGACGTTGCTTGCATGAGCAGCTTTGAACTAACAACTCTTTAGTCACCTGTTATCCAAAGTGAGTGCGTGAGTGAGTGAGTGAGTTATACAGAAATAAAAGTGAGAGAGTGAGTGTGAGAGAGTATGTGAGAGAGTGAGAGAGAGTGTGAGAGAGAGTGAGAGAGAGAGAGAGAGAGAGAGAGAGAGAGAGAGAGAGAGAGAGAGAGAGAGAGAGAGAGAGAGAGAGAGAGAGAGAGAGAGAGAGAGAGAGAGAGAGAGAGAGAGAGAGAGAGAGAGAGAGAGAGAGAGAGAGAGAGAGAGAGAGACAGAGACAGAGACAGAGACAGAGACAGAGACAGAGACAGAGACAGAGACAGAGACAGAGACAGAGACAGAGACAGAGACAGAGACAGAGACAGAGACAGAGACAGAGACAGAGACAGAGACAGAGACAGAGACAGAGACAGAGACAGAGACAGAGACAGAGACAGAGACAGAGACAGAGACAGAGACAGAGACAGAGACAGAGACAGAGACAGAGACAGAGACAGAGACAGAGACAGAGACAGAGACAGAGACAGAGACAGAGACAGAGACAGAGACAGAGACAGAGACAGAGACAGAGACAGAGACAGAGACAGAGACAGAGACAGAGACAGAGACAGAGACAGAGACAGAGAAAGAAGAGAGACAGATGAGACAGACAGACTGAGCAGGACAGGAGAGGAAGATTGACGGACAAATATAGATATTGATAGATAAGGAAGGAAGGGGCAAGAAATCGCGATATAGTGCGAGAGCTGAGAGGGAGAGGGGCAATTAGAAATATGGTCGAGACTGTTGTGGAATGAGGATGCAGTAATATTTTTACGATTCGCAAAACTGGTCACGCATGTACTAACACAAAGACGCAATACGACCGCATAGACTGCAAGCGAGGGACGAAATTCGCTTGATCTGACCAGTATCACATATATAATTATCCAGTTTAAGCATACTTTGGGCAATATTACAGCCGAAAGAATGCTGGACATTATTTGGTTGTAGTTATCTGGCCACATGTACTGTATGATTGCCATTGGACGGTATACCAACTGAAAACTTCTCGAAATGCCGACGTATAATTTGACCGAGAAGTTAAACCATTGACATCCGGAAGTCATGTTGGACACCACTGAACGTTGCCCAGCCTACCTCGGCCTCCGGAAGGCAGCATCCCTCGGATGGTGTTGTGCGACAATCTTCGTCTGGAGAAAGCCGACATGGAAAGCGCAACTTGTATCTTCAATCAAGGGGGAATACAGGAATTGTCATGGGAGGGGAGCGCTTCTGGCTGAAAATGCGAGGGGAGTGGGAACGTGGGCATTCCTAGAGGGCCTCCTTTTCCTCTCGAAGGGAAGCCCCTGGTTGAAAAATTCGATGGGTGAGGGGGGGAGGGCGCCTCTGCACTTCAAAGGGGTGCCTTGTCGTTTCAGGGCACCTTTGGCATAAACAAAAAATGGAAGGGGATGCACTCGAGCTTTCCAAGAGCGGCATCTTTTCCCGACCAGGGGGGGGGGGGGGAGGGGGCACCTCCCCATAGGGGTGAGGGGCACATGCCCCAGCGTGCCACTTGCATCCGCTCCTGCTTCAACCTATACCTCTTACTTTCGGGTAGGTATTCACCATATGCCTTCAACAACATATAAATATGGCAATAAGCTCTTGAAGTTCATTTAGATTTGTCAAGAGTAATTTATACCAGAATGAAGCCACGCACACACGCGATTATATGTAGTTCGACCACCAGCAATGAGATGATAACAATGTTCTGTTGATGATAGATCAATTGCAAAGCGTTCGTTGACGATGTACACTGTACAGGCTTTACTTCACGGTCCCACGCTTCACTCGTTATGCCGGCGTCAGCAAGGCGTTGTGCTCATAACATTGGTTTAGATGGGCACTTTGGTTTTGCGCCTGTTGATCGAATGTTTTTTTTCAGAGATGTGCGGTGTGCCTTAGGGCATGGTCGAGAACCATCCGAAGAGGAGTGATTTTGCCCTGCTTCCACGGGGCAGGCTGCGTGGATTGCATTACGACGGTGTTTATCGCAGGCCGCGGACATGCGAGGTGCCAATTTTGCCGGGGAACATTTGAAGAGCGGCCCCGGGAGCTGTACTTGTAAAGTTGTAGACGTTCACGAAATAAAAGCTTTCTGAACTTCATGCTACTGTCGTGTATTACAAACCAGCGTGGGCACGGACAGAACAGACACGCGCGACGTCAAGGTCAATGGGCGCTGTATGACCGAAGCAGTCGATGTGCCTCTAAGCCCCCAAAACTGGGCGCTGCATGACCACTGCAGTCGATGCGCCCCTAAACCCCAAGAAACAACAAGTCCAAAAAACTAACCGACGTCAAGGTCAAGAATGCCACGCAACAGAGGTCGATTGGTTGGTTGGTTGTGGCTTTACAACACAATCAGCAGCTGGGGCCGTATGGCGTCACCTGCCTCTCACCCTGGCAGGAAGGGCGCTCACCGCGAGGAATCGAACTCCTACCTCTGGCATGCCAGACGCTCAGCTTAACCACCGAGCTGCTGGCGCCATCTGGAACAGAGGCGCATCGGCCAACTGCCGGGGAATGCAACCAACCGTCGGTCACGCGACCGGCATCACAACCAGCATGGCCGCCGTCCGCACGATCACATCCAACACACTTCCTTATTTTGCTGGATTAGCTCTCGTTCGATCCCGTCTGGAGATCGATGTCTGTGGGCATCAGCATAGTGAGAATTGTGAAGACTTCGCAACACAAATACGCAATCACACCTTCCGCTCAGAAACGCCCAACCATATAATTTGTCAAAGGTATTCGACCATGGGCCACTGGTCGCCGTGCCACGTAGTTTGATTTAGTAACAGCGACTTTAATTCGTGCTCTGAACACTTTGACACGCGTGCTGACCTAACGAGCACACGGTGCGAAGGGCAATACAAGGTCAGAACGAGCATATTACTACAGCTACCAAAACCAGGCTAACTATAGACCGAACTCGCACCATGCCATCACTGCTAATCAAGATGACGCTCTGGCTGGATAAACTCAGATGGCCGAAAAACATACTTGTACAAAACACAGGACCACCCTGACTGAACTCATTGAATTTTCGGATGAATTCGCGGATTGAACTTTCGCCAACACGCCCCCTTGTCGCGAGTGTGACTCCTGCCATACATCTGAATGGCATACTGATGCATATCACGAAGACAGCCATACACATCGTCTACGTACTGAGTCACAGAAACAGATTTGAACGCAAATGGGGCGTTGATTTATGAATATACAGGTAAGCGAGGCTCGCACACAAACATCAGAGCGTACGCACTAGCCAAGAGATCGGGTCACCTGTGAGCGATAGCCCATCTTCAACAACGGCAGGTGCTGATCCCACTCGACATGGTTCTCTGAAAGACATTTCACGAATAAGTCAATGATGGTGAGCATTATTCGCTTCCACTTGCTGTTTCCATGTGGGTGATGACAAGTCGCGTTAGTCGTTTTACATTCATAATACGGTAGACCTCGGGGACAATCTGGCCTACAAAATCGTCCGCACAATCCGAGTGGAAGTTGCAGGGACAACCGTATCGGACGAAGAACCCGCGAGTCAACAAAGTGGCAACAACAATGGTCGTTTTCATGTCGAACAGAGGGAAAAACCTCACCCCACCGGGTGAAGTCATCGCAACACAAAAAGATGTTTGTTGCCTCCTGCGGTGGTCGACAGGTCAGTCAGGAAATCTACTGACAGTCTCCTACGGCTCGTCGGGTTGAAGCTCGCCCTGTTGAACATATAGAGCGGCATGAGCGCTCGAGGGCAAGGTATCTGAGTTACGTGAATCGCATCACACAGACACAGGACAGGCATACAGGCAGATCACACATTTTAAATGTGTGATGTTTCTTCGCTGTGCATAGGATGCATGAACAGCGGCTCTGGTTGTTATCCCACCCAGCGCACTGCACCACTTGCTCCAGAGCAACAACGTGACACGCTAACCCTCTACACCGCCAGACACACTCATAGTTGATAAGTCAAACGATAAAACTAAGTTGCTTGATCTCACAGGCCAAGCTATCCCAAATGTTGTCTTATTTTTTAGCAAAGAGCCAAATTTCGCCTCTCACTCGTAGCATTAATCGACATGTCATAAGGCAGGTAGAAATGGTTTGGAAAGGGCAGCCTTTGCACTACGTTCGAAGAAGGAAATGAACAATAAGCGTGGTCAACAACAGCACTCACAACCAACAATGACCGATACATCTGCCACACAAAGCACCCACCACCAACAGTCCCACAATTGACACTACACAGACAGCCCAGAACACACAGTACCACATTTAGCGCCAAGATTCAGTGATACTACTACAAGGATGGCACCACAAACTAGTATTGCTATTTATTAGTGGGCACTTAGATCATTAGAACGGAAAGTCATCAGCATTTTCAAAACCATTTCCACCCAATGTCAGTCAAACCACCCACAGGACGACCTAACGGCTCTTAAACAGTTGCGCAAAGATCCCAACGTCATCGTAAAACGCTCGGATAAATGAAAAGGTTTAGTTCTCATGTGACACGGGAATCCTATATAGAAAAGGCTTCGAAAATCACCTCACACAGAACACATAGGGACGAGCCTGACTAAACGTTTGGAAGCGACTACCAAGAACATGATTACCGAAACAATGCAGCAAAGATCCTATGTAAAACTGTCAAAGCTATCAAAACAAATTCCTCTCGCACAGCAGAACTCTATGGCCTCCCCTAAAACCCACAAACCTGACGTGCCCTCAGACCTATAGCCTGACATGTGGCGACCTCTTTGATGAACAGACTTGGTTCCTAGATAAAATCGTTTCCCAGCTTCTCATCCTTGTATCAGCCCATCAAGAGACGCAGGACATTATCTTACTGAACTTCGCGAACAGTTCCGCATCAGCAGACATGAACCGCTTCCATCCTAGGCTAAAATTTACCATAGAGAGTAGAAGCGATCAGTCTATCAACGGCCAAATTTCCTTCCCTCGACACAATTATAACGGTCAACAGCACCTGACCTATACAACATAACTTTTCATTAGACCGATGGCAGCCTTTGCCCTCCCATACAAATCGACCCACCCTATCCAAACTAAAAGTTCCGTTATGTATGCTCAATTGCTGAGAGCAATGCGTCTAGGTTCTGATAAGGCCCCTCCCTAAAAAAGGTATCCGAAAAAATCGAAGGCCTCTTTCTTATCCAATGGCTATCCTCATAGCATGATATAGAATAACAAAATTTCGAGTATTGACACGCAATGCTAAATGCAGACGTCGCGCGACAAGTCAACACACCCACGATACAAACGCAATCCAGCTCATGGATCCGTAGACACCACATACATCAGTTTAGCATTTATTGATGATTCTCTGACAAAAAAGGTAGCCACAGCCATCGCTAGGTCCACACTCAATGCGCGTAGCTCTGGAGAAGCGGAAAGACACTTTCGGAGGCACTGGGACTAAATCTGCCCTCGGACCCTCCAGGCCATGCCCTGCAGGACAATAGAGCGTGCGGCAATGCTGTTTGGCCTGTTCAGAAAGATGGAGGATGTTACACCTAAAATGTGGTGTACAAAATTAAGGCGAGCTTTGGCACCTAAGGGACAGCACTGATAACTTATATTGGGGAAACAGCACGCATGGTTAGGGACAGATACATGGAACACATCAGAGATGCAAAGAACAAAACAAAATACTCCCTTTGGAGAGGCATTTCGCCACAAATCATCCCCAACACACCATGACTCAAACAACGCTCAGCAGCATAATCTTGCGTGGATTTGGAAGACATGGCAGAACGAAAATTGCAGAATCCATTGAAATCACAACAAAAGGTCTCCCTAAAACAAAATGCTCATGGACCCTGATAAACCAGTTCTCTATATACAACACGATACCGTACAGACACCACCTGCACTCGCCGACTTATTCACTCCGTAATCACCCATCGGCACAATCACTCACCCCATCATTCACTCGTTCATCCGCACACGCGAACACTTGGAGAGCATTGACGTATCATGTATATATGTGTGTGTATAGAGATGTATAGGGTAGGATGTATAGAGAGGGTGTCCAGGGAAGCGACGAACATTATTACTGCTATTCTCGCATCACATGTATCTTGTTACAATGCCAATTTAAATATGGTCGATACTGGGAATCTAGGTGATGATGTCGTCATTATTGGTAGACGATTCGATGTAATATATATATATATATATATATTATATATATATTCGTCTTTTCCTTCGAGCAGTGTCGCATTTTGTCAGCTCGGGACCACAAGCCTCAGGCTGGGAATGCGGAATGTGACAAACTTCCCTCTCGCGGTACTTACTTCATAGGGATAGGGTCACGGGGTATGTGAAGACGATGTACTGGACTAGGGTGGCACTGAGGGAGCAGCCACCTCGTAGCATATGAAATTGTTAGCAGTATTATTTTGAGTGCATTAACAGATATCGCTAGCTATATATTAACTAATTCGCTCCATCCCATCAAGTCGGAGCCCATCCTAGTCCATGGACGCAGCCACGCGTCCTGTGAGATTGCTGCATGATGCTTGAGACCTGCACGGAAATAAATCCACTTGCATTTTTGGTTGGTTGGTTATTGGTTTACGACAC
>JAOTOM010000917.1:0-51102 GCA_034440615.1 Ashinkailepas kermadecensis | reverse complement strand
GGCCTGGGTAACATCCAGTAAAATTTTGGCAGTGAGGTTTCTGACAGCTGAATACTTGCGTTTAAATCGAACCAATTCCACTGGTCCTTAAAACTACCCCTTTAAACATGTATGCAAGTCACTCGCTCCTTTCATTCCCCACGATCATTCGGTCCCTAATAATACGAAAACGAGTTCGCCCACAATTTTCCCCTCCAGTGTTACGCAAGCATTTAGCGAGTCGTTCTCCCTTTCACTGGGGACTTGGTTAGTCCCAAATGCATATTAATTACCCGCTCCGAGGCCTACTTATAAACGGCTGACGCGACTCTCCTGATTGCATAATTTGTATATATTGACGTTACTGCCTTAAGGCTTTGCAACACTGGGCGGTAAAACTTTCCCTGGGCTTCTGTGCTGTCTTATAACTGAACTCAGGTATCAATGGCCAACTTACCTAGCCTTACCCAATCGACGCCATGCCTGGCCTTACACGTTGAAGACGTGTGACCAGCGTCACGTATCCCACAGGTGGGCACGGATCCCTACCACGTTGGGTACGTCCCCGGGTCGTCGTTATACCCTAGCCGGCCCTACCCTTTCAGCCCCGGGACTTACGGCATGCCAAACCAGTCCGTGCGTCCCCGATCCTCTGCACCATCCGTGCCCAAGTACAGCGAACGGAGGCGGACTAATTACCCGGCAGTGTTTTGCCTATATATCCTATTGTCCGGCGCCGAACTTCCGGCGAACGCAATGTGGGGCCCCCTCTAACGGGCCCTCCCACATGCATACTATGCTCGCCCCCTCATCTGCGCCCTTGGGTCACAAAGGCCAGCGGGATTTTGCGGTCAAGAGATACCTGAGCCCAGTTAGCAGTTACCACTTGAATAGTGCCCATGAGTAACAATCAGGAGAGTTTCGTCATTGCGCCCTTTCGTCGTGCCCCCCCCTTGAGGAAGAGAGGGCCAAAGGCCCCTCACAGCCGACGCCCGAGGACATATCGCCCATAGGAGGGCAGCTGGCAGACTGTCTCTCTCGCTCGCTCTGCGGGGGTCGTCAATCTCTTCTCTCGTCCATCCCCTATCTCCGTAAATTCGCCTGAGTGAAAAGAGGGACCGTGCCAGAAACAGACAGATATTTATACTGAAATCAAGAGACAAAGACTGAGATTTAAATCAATGACCGATTTTTACAGGAAATTTGGCAACAAATTCCTTCCCATCAAGGTATGTATTTGGAGTCCAGGGGACTCCAACTCTAGTCACATGAAACACCATCCACATTTCCATTTATTCCTACGCTAAAGTAGAAAAAGAAAGGAAAGACATTGAAATACACCTGGGACACCAACTATTTATATTTACACACACGCACATGTTGCCACCAACACACACACATCCCCCCCACGCGGAAGACTTCTGTTGATGTTGAATGTTGAATTTGCGCCAGGCCAGCCCATGCCCGAGAGATTCAAATCGCTGAGAACAGCTTTGAAGGGACACTTCATGTCCTCTCAACACAAGAAAGCCCAGACGCGGGCCAGACAAGGTAAGAACAGGGAAGCAGTTCGTGGGGGTGAGTCGGATTCCGTCGCCCATCGTGTGCTCCGGGCGGCGTACTACACGCTGAAGAAGTCCCTACCGCGGAGCACGTTCGAGGACCTCATCGTCCTCCTTCACGCAAGTGGGGCAAATGTGGGGGACAAAAACCACAGTGCCTTGCTCATGAACAAGGTGCGTGATGCTTTCCATGGAGAGATGATGATAATGATACGGAAGCACATATCTTCTCAGCCGTGCGTCGCTCTTGTTGCCGACAAAATTACTTTAAATCGTCGCACCATGGACATTACGGTCGTTCCAGACGCACCACCAGGTCATCTAATACAGAGTCTCGTGATCGGCGCACCCGTGGTGAAACATCACGATGGCGAATCCATTGCCCAAGAGCTAAAAGCCACCCTGGTGCTCGTGGGAATTGAGTCGTCCCAAAGAGTGGCTTCGTTTGAAGCGGATGGCCAGTATCACCACGCCTCAATTCCTGACAAACTCACACGTGCCCTCAACTCGGCCAACGCGGGTGGACAGACGGAGACAGTCTCCATACCTGCCATATGGGATGCCAGCCATCTGATGAACCTGGCGGAGCAAGACGCCCGAGCTGAGTCCGCGTGCCTGTGGGTGGACGACATTGTCGAAGGTATGACACGCATCACAAAAAAGTTCAGCCACGGCAAGGGTCTAGAAGAACTTCTAGTCACGACAGCGGATGACGCCACAACTGTGACACCGAAATTGTGGTCCAACACCAGATTCGCTGCGCACGACGCCAACACCTTCAAGGCATTTAGAGCCAATGCACAAACCATGTGCGAGGTCCTTCGTGATCGCTTGAAGAAAGACAAACGGGCGGCTGTCGCCCAAGAGCAGTGGGAAGACATCTCTTCTCTAGAAGGTGAGTGGGCTAGCAAACTATCCTTATTTGAACCAAAATTGCAAAATTACAAAAAATTACAAAAACAAAAAGACGCAAGATACCCCAAGCATACCGTTGGTTTTGCGGAACACCCATGGCTCGGTCCCTGCTACTGTGAGACTATGATAATTTGTCTTCAATGATTCTTAAAATAATAAACATTCATTAGCATATACTTATTGAATCTGGTTGGATTGTTGATCATCGTGCATGTGCATAAATAAGAGTGTGTTCTGCTCGCTATCTAACTTCTAAGTTATCCATGGATGAAATATGTTTCGTGGATGTATGCATATTTGCATATCTATGATGCTCATTGACTACAACGACATGGTATTGTCTTGGCATAATTTAAATTCGTTCATACATGTGTAAGCATGCAGGTACTGCTGCTCAGTATGAACAGTTTAGCATTTAACGCGCCCACACGCTACTGTTCCCCCCATATGCTTTCGTTCATTTTGCTTCATGGTGAATTGCTTGAACATTTTGATGTTGCTTATTTTCAGATGAGACGTTCATGACGCGCGTTGCTGCTCTGCACGACGTCTACGACATCCTTGGGCGGGGAAGCCAGGCACAGCAGAACACCCAGCTGCTACCCTGGGAGTGTCGCACTGAGTACGGCACCACCATCAGCAGCCTCCAGGGCATGGCCACCTGGTGCTTTTGAATGCTATTTGAGTCAATTTGCTGTCTTGTTAGTGAACTGACTACTTATTGAGATATAGGTACTTTAACTTCGCCTGCTTCTATCGTGACAATTTGTCATTTCCCAATGATATCAATATCAAATGCATTCAAATTACATCAGTAATCATAAGAATAACTTTCTGTGCACAAACTGGTGTATGCATTTCTATGAATTTGTCATATTTATTAACACAAATGATGTAGATCTGATCTGCAAATTTATAACTCAGAAAATGTTATCAGCACAGGATTCCATTCCTGAAAATATAGTACTTTCAACATGTTATTGTTCTTTGTGAAACAATAAGTACAATGCTGTCATGCAGCATGCAGCTGGAGGTTCATCACGTGCACCAGGTAGCACAAAAAGAGGTATTATTGCAGTCTAAGGTAACCACAAGACAAGCTTTACACCCATTTTACCTCCATGAATCATTGAAAGCTGCCATGTTTGACCTAGTTACGTAAGGCTTGTGTTGTAGGTTCGTAAATTTAAAAAAGAAGACTTTCTTCAACAACAGTTCAAGCTAGATTAGGTTAGGTTAGGCTTTTTAATTTGAAAATGATTGAAAAAAAAATTGTATGGAAACTGTGCATAAAAACAACTTCATTTATTGCATGGAAGGCTAGGCTAGGTTAAGAAAGGTTATGTTTCATTTTTTTTTTAACTCTGAACATTATTCTTCACCTTATATTACTCAAATCCAAGCCCCTTTTTTGGGTGTTATTTTGCCTCCCAATCGAGAAGTAGGCATCTGCAGAGGAAATAAGCGGTCACATCATGTTCAGCACATTAATCCGCGCACGTCCGGGGGGGGGGGGGCAGATATCTGCCCCCCCCTGCGGTTTTTCCTACTTTGCCGCCATACTAATAGGGTTAGCAAGGCCAAACCTCGCATGGCTGCTCATTGGTCTTTTCCGCATATCCTCAGAAATATTTGACCCTGGGTCATCTCAAGTCAGGTCACCAGGTCAGGCGAAGTGACCTAATGTCCCTCCGAGTTCTAGGTGGCATCACTCCCACAATAATTGGGCGATTTATTTCAAACTTATATCACGTCATGATCTTATCAGGGTCTATAATATGTATATCACGGTTTTTTCGTAGCGTTGACCTGAGGTCAGGTCGGGCCATGGCTTACCCATTATAGGCCTATGGAAAAATATACAAATGTTTCCTGGTTACATATTTGCTCTCGGAATGACCTCCAACCGTTATGGCGTGTAGTTGGAAGCTATTCGCAATGCTATCGCTGACATTTTTGCTCAGTGGCCCCACCAAGGTCAGCTGAGGTCACCTGAAATCACTAGCACATTTCTGCGCATTATATCGCAATGCATTGAGCTAGAAGGCTGAAATTACCGTCATTGTGCTTGTATCGCCAAGACGTGTCGATTGATATATTACATGACCTACCTACTCTACCCCATGACCTTGACCTGAGGTCATTATTTCGGTGACCCATCTGTTGACCTGACCTTAAATTACACAGCATATGCCGATAGCACATTTCAAGGGCTGTCGAATAGCATTTGCAGTTTGTTTCTATCTGTTACAGGTCCTGAGATATGTGCCAATATCTGAGGGTCCCACCCGATCTCGTCGAATTTGACATATGATGACCCAGTGACCTAAATATTTACCTGAGCGAGAACATGACCGAAATACTTTCGATAGAGCTTGTCCCCAGCTATCCAAAGCCGTTTTCCGTTTGTCGCTACCTAGAATAGTTCTCGAGATCTTAGGGGGGGCAGACATCTGCCCCCCCCCCCGGACATGCGAAGTTGGCGCGGACCGCCGGACGTGCGAGTGTTAATAAACACTGCATTAAAGATAAATTCAAAGAAGTAAGTGATTACCATAACCTGAAAAATTACCCAAAATACCAGGTATGATTGCAGTTTAAGGTAACCACACGACAAGTTTTACACACATTTTACCTCCATGAAGTATTCAAAGGGGTGCGGTTTGGTGAAGTCAGGTTAGGTAAGGCTTGTGCTGTAAGTTAGAAGAAAACAATCACAAACGAGTATTTTTAATGATTTTCTTTCTACAAAAAACAGTTCTGGCTAGCTTAGGTTATATTTTTATTAAAGTTGAAAAATGTTTCGAAAAATGCTTCGAAAATTTCAATTTAAAACAATTAATTTCTTCCATGGAAAGTTGGGCTAGGTTTGGTAAGGTTATCTCATATCTTGAACAATATTTGTATGCTGTATTACCTAACTCCACACCTCTTTTGGGTGTTATTTTTACTCCCAATTGAAAAGTATGTTTTTGGAGGGGAAAGTACGGTAAATTTGTGATTTCAGGTGTTTTATGAATCTTTGGAATTTAAATTGCCAATGCAATGTTTATGAATGTCACTAAGATGATGGGACGAATCATTTTCTGTGCAAATGCTTACTTTCCAGGTTGTGAGCAAAATAACACACAAACTACTGGCTTTGAGTTAGGTAACATAGAATAGAAAGAAATACATTAAAAATGCAACATAACCTAACATAACCTACCTTCGGAGAAAACAATTATAAAAACAAAATTGGAACATGTCAAGCAATTTATGTTCTTGAAATTCTACCAATGAAAAAACCAAACCCAACCTAACCTAACCAGAATTATTGAGCTTTAGGGTGGTAAAAAAGTTTTTACACATTAGATAGTCATACACAATTTTTTTTAAACACATTTGCCTCCATAAAGCAAACAAATGGACTAGGTTTGGTTGTGTTAGGTTAGTTTAGGTGTTTTAGTTGGACATTTGTTGCAACAAAAATCCATAATTTAAGAGAATGAAGCTTTTTTCTTCAAAAGCAGCTGATGTTAGATTAGGTTGGGTTGGGTTAGATTTTTTAGTAAAAAAAACATTGCTTGAAATTAAAAAAATGTGTTGGTTTTGTTTTTCTCCAAAGGGAGGTTAGGCTAGGTTAGGTTAGGCTATGTTGCATTTTTGTGTTATTAAAAAAGCATTTCTTTTACCCCATGTCACCTAATTCAAAGCGCTTTTTGGTGTTATTTTGCTCATAACCAGAAAACTAGGCATTTGTACAGAAAATGAGTGGTTCCATCATCTTCCATCACAGAAATTGTACATTCCAAGAATTAATAAAACACCTTAACCTTTTGCCTGCCGGAGTGTGTAGATCGAGTAACTTTCTGCACAACCCCTGCCTGCCGCAATCGAGTAGCCTTGTGAAATTCCTTCCACTCGTGCCGTGGGCGGGACTGGGCGGTTCATCTTGTCAAGGACCGGTGATGGATGGGTTGGCGGCACCATTCATGGCGTGCCTGACTGGTGGGGTCAGAAATCCATCACATCATTTGGCAGGGAGTAATTAGGATTGTGTTCCGGCATGATTCTCATTCAAAATGACGGCTCTCTTCCATTTATGCTTGTGAAAGGTGTATCCAGCTCATCAAGACCTATCATTTGATATAAAGCATGATAGAAATAATCCGACATACGCATCCATATTCTCCACGTTGTGTACTTGTTTTCTGACTTACTTATATGATGTTGCGTATGCCATGGTAGGTCTCAATAAGAAAAGGCCAAAGCACCTCTATCTCAGAATAATGCATTTCTTGTGAACACGATAATAGCTACAATATTACCTTTCAAGTTCCCTATTGTAGTGGCGCCATTTTGAGTCAACACCAATGCGAACACAAAACCATATGAAGAATACTCGAAGCCATATCAAAGAAACGAATAAACAGCAAAGCCGCAGTGATCTCTAACTAGCAATGCATGTTAATCAATCTGCTTCCAAACTACACGAAGTTATATATATATATATATATATATATATATATATATATATATATATATATATATATATATATATATATACATACATAAAATTGACATCACCTTCTCAACTTGTCAGCGGGCGACTCGGCGACGGTGCGCAATTTATGGGCTAGGAAGTGAGCTAAATATAGATCGAGTGTGGAGTGTGATATGTCTATTATAATGTACATATATGTATGCTGTCACTCTAATTCCCGGAATCTGTCATTGATCATGCTGCCGTATACCTATGTTTCAAGGCATAAAGTTTATAAAGTGTTAAGGCTTCATAAGGGCCATAGAGGCCCATCCGGGTCAAGCCTATCTAGAAAAGTTACCAGAAAAGTACATGCGCACACCCCACTCAATCTATTACCTCAAGTTCCCAGGGAATTATATATTCCAGCCTATCTAGCACCATTCACCTGATATTGCATAACAGATTCAACAATTCCAAACTCCTCCACTTATGCCCTATTGTGCTACCATAGCCAATCTCATCAGTATCACATCCAGAAGGAAGATGCTGAATCCACTGCTAGGTACATCCTGCATAGTATAATATAATACTAGTAGTATAATTTACCCCTTACAGCTAGTATAATACTCAATTTATTAGCAAGATCAAAAACATAAGGGTCCTATTTTCAACAATAACACAGGGACAAATATCCCCCCACTCATCAATGTCTTTCTACCTTACCTATCCAGCCCTATTCACTTGTTCTCATGTAACAACCTTGACTGGAGTGCCCTACCAATAATTTTCAGACTCCATCCACGCCCGCCTAAAGGGGCCCGTACAGTGTAAACACACACTTAGTCTAGATATCACACCATCCACCACCCCTTAGAACTCAAAACAAGATTTTGCCACCTAAAATAGTTGTCCACCCTATTTTGTAATGCATTCAATGAGGGACTCCCACAACATCAGCAGGCAGGCTATTCCACTGATCAACAGTCCTTTGACTGAATACCTGTTGTTGCTTAACTGCCCTACACCTTGATTTGTCTAACCTGAATTGAGGACCCCATGTGATAGTCTAAATAGAAGGGTATCATTCAGACTGACCTGATTTTAATATTAATATTAACCATTTAATAATTGTATGCATTTAAATAATACCACCCCTTAATCTCCTATACTTGAGTGAGTACATATCTAATGCCATAAGTCTTTCCCCATATTCTAAGTTACCGAGTCCACTGATGAGTCTAGTGGCTTTGCGCTGCACTCTTTTTAGCATGGCTATATCCTTTTCTAAGTAGGGCCCCATGCCTTTACAGAATATTCTAAGTGGGGTCGCACGTAGGTCAAGTACAGCATTTTCATCACTTCTTTGCTCTTATACCTCACACTCCTATTAATGATTCCCAGCATTCTGATTTCCCTACTACTAGCTGAGACACATTGTTTGTCTGCTTTAAGATCATTTGAAACTGACACAACTAAATCTCTTTCCTGTTCAATAACATCCAATTTCCTACGTCCCATTATATTCCCAGGAATGTTCATCACATTCCTAAACAATGCATTAAAATAATTCCAAGAACTCAGAAATTACCTTAAGCTGTAAATTTACCAAAAGGTGTGCCAACCCCTGGATGGAAATGCAGCACTGGGTGCCCCGATCCTGGGCAGAACAAGCACTAAGAGTAGTGGAATGAAAATATTAAGAAAAGTAAATTCGAAACAGCTCTTCTTGAACAGAAATATTGCAGTTATGTGGTAACAACAAAGGGTATATATTACGATCTAGATAAAATGGGATTTTGGCGATGTTTTTTAATACGTGGTATTTTAACGTAAAATTACGATTCGAACACTCATTTTCTCAGCAAATGATTACTTTTCAGTTGGCGAAGAAATACACTATCATAATCTTCACTGTGAAAATATAGCACATCGCGTATAATTATCCGTACCTAGTGTGTCACAGACTTGATAAAGAAGAAATTCAACACTTCATGCACTCAATTTAATACTCTTTGACATCGAAAACCTTATATTTCTGCCTTAATTCGACATTTATTTCCGAGAATGAATACTCGCAATTCGACGCATCCGCAGCCAAGGCCGGAAGTTCCATGTGATGCTGTATTATTATATTTTTCATGTTTGATGACGTCATGGCCGAAAAATTTGTTTCGGACGATTCTGGTTTCCCGGTTAGATTATGTTAGGTTAGGTTAGATTATATTATGATACAATATAATTTATATATTATGCTACGTTATCATAGTCTTGGTTAGGTTTGGTTAGGTTATTTTATTTGTATATTATTTATATATTCAGATGTAATTTTTGAACTCTTGGCCGTAAGCAGAACCAGGCCAACTTTCACGTCCTCATTTCCGGTCACACTGTATATATCTGCATAGGCAAGTGTAGTAATAATAGCTACTAAACTGCCGAGGATGTGTTGGTTCTCCAGTATATGCAGTAACAATATGCAGTGTAAGAATGGCAGATAACGTAGCATAATATAAAATATATTATATCATATCATAATCTAACCTAACCTAACCTAACCTAGCCGGAAAACCAGAATCGTCCGAAACAAGTTTTTCGGCCATGACGTCATCAAATATATTTTTAAAAAATGATACCTCATCGCAAGGAACTTCCGGTCTTGGCTGCGGACGCGTGGGGTTGCGAGCATTCGTTCTCGGAAATAAATGTCAAATTAAGGCAGAAACATAAGGTTTTCGATGTCAAAGAGTATTAAATCGAGTGCATGAAGTGTTGAATTTCTTCTTTATCACGTCTGTGATACGCCAGGTACGGATAATTATACGCGATGTGCTATATTTTTAGATTGAAGATTATGATCGTGTATTTGTTTGCCAACTGAAAAGTAATCATTTACGGAGAAAATGAGTGGTCGCATCGTCATTTTTACGTTAAAATACCACGTATTCAAACAAAAATTCAAAAAATCGCATTTTACCAAGATCGAAATATGTACCCACCAAAGAAACCCTGAGCACCAATCAGAAAAAGGCATTGACTGGACTTGTTGAAGCTTACCTACCAACTTCTTCATCTACTGTTCCTATGGGAACTAAATATCAGCAAGCTATTCACTGTTTAGAATCACACCAATCTGCACATGCATCAGAAAGTGTGAAGTACAAAAAAACGAATCAGTACGTCACATGAGTTTGGCCTCCGGATTAAACACTGCGCGCAATTGCACCACAAATGTCTCAGCTCCGTCATATTTGTCGACCGCAACCGCAAATTTGGACTTAAGATTCTGGGATTTCTGTAACTGAACTATTTATCTTTGGATGCTACGATTTTGGATGTTCTGAGGACCGCCCATCACGTTGTGTGGCATTTCATGCGCGCTAGTGTCTAATAAGTCTCTCGAAGCATTTGGTGATCATAAGCTGGCAGATATATTTGGCTCCCATGTGGCTCTTGTTGGTGCAGTTGAGACTGGGGTGTTTCATATCAATATTGAATATATGCACGTTGCCATTGGGCATATAGGTGGGTACCTAGGGAAATATCAAGATTATAGTGTGATGGGTTGGCTGCTGAAGATAAATATCGTTTGTGTATCCACAATCTCAATGGTAGCTGTTTGTTGTTGACTGGACTTGTATGCAAGTTTGGCAATGACTGGAAATTGAGAATATAATGCATCCAGTTCAAGCTCCATATGCATGTGCTTTTGCTATTGGTCATGTGTGCAAGCATCATTATGACAATACAATTGCTGTCTAGTGGCCTTGCAGATTTTTCAGACAATCTGGTGCATCAACATTATCTAATCTCCACATTTTTTAATGTAATTGTGCTTGCAAAGTGGAAGGAAATCCAACAGTAGCATGGTGTTTTTCATTTTTTCCTTTAGCTTTCTTCTCAGCATAAAAATAACATAGGTTATTGGGGAGGGGGCAAATCAACATTGAGGGGCCCAAGATCAACATTGGTGGGGCCATGGCCCCCACAAAAGGATACAAATCGACGCACCTGCCTGGGACTGGTGTGGAGGTGAGAGGTGGAAATTTCCATACCTTTGAAAGCATACCAGGTTGAAAATACTAATGTCAAATGGAACAAGGTTGAAACCGGAACAGTGAAATGAAATAAGCTGTCGAAGTGGAATAGAGTCAAATGTAGCAAGATCAAAAATTGAATAGCATCAAATGGAGTGTCGAAAAGTAGCTGCAGCTGTACTAGCATTAAATGGAAGAATGTTTAAAGGAAGAGGGTCATATGGAGCGGGATCAAAAGTGGAATAGCATTGAATGGAATAGTCAAAAGGTAACTGGAGCTAGGAGGTATTGGGATGGCATCAAATTGAACACGTACCCCTGTACCCATGAACTCCTTCGCCACAACGCATCCAACAGACCAAGATCCTCCCCGCCATCCTCAAGCCTTCCCATCACTCCCTCCTCCGGGCTCTCGCCCCCTGCCACACCCATCCGGAGGGCCCAAGCCAAGGCCTTCGCCCAAGGCCACCACAGCAGCCACACAAACCTCCCACAAGCCCACGGCCACCTCAGCCTCCGCCCAGATCTCCCACAAGTCCACGGCCACCGCGTCCTGCCAGACCTATCTCCACACAATTGTCTGTGCATCCAACCAAACCCATTCCAAAACCTCGTCTGAGGACACCACCCACTGGGTGGTGGCCTCAGACAACTCGGTGTGGTTGGCACCCTCCTCCTCCTCCTCACCCACTCGGTCTGGGTGGCACCCAGACCGAACCCACAACTTCTGCTAAGCCCGTCAAGCCCGAATACAAAGCCTCAGACCAACGACTCACGTCCAAACCTTCCGCGTCTCCCAAGCGCAAATCCCGTCGCTACGCCACCCCATCTCCTCCCAGAACTCGTGCGTTCAAATCCAGGCTACCACCTCCGTCTGAGTCACCTCCCCCCCCTCCCCTCCGTCCACCAGTTCCACCCCTCTCCCCAACACGACACCGAGACCACCCCACCATAGGAGCGCGAAGAGATATGAACGCGTTCGTCAAGGGGACTATTTCTACATTGGAACACAGGTGGTCTTTCAAGCAAGTTCATAGAATTCAAATCAGAATTCCTGCAACAAAAACCATTGCTAGCCGCGCTCCAAGAAACTCAATTTCGAGAGTCTGACTCCATCTGGAACAAAATTGCAGCCTACAGTTGGCATGTCGATGACGTAAACGGTCCACATCGGAAATGGAGCACAACCATTTATCACAGACGAGAGCAGACCTCGCCAGCATCAATGCAACATTTTCCACGATCATAAATTGCCCAACGTCAATGGAAACTTTAATCAGAGATACCATTTTTCACTTCCTCTTTATGATTTTAAAATACAACAAGATGCAGAGCTAAAGCTGTGAATGGATGTTAGTGAGTTCCAAATCTACCCAATTACGTCAATTATGAATATTACGCCCAGCGGTATGCGCAAATCCAAGCTGATACTATGAACAGCTACCGGCAAGGAAAGAATATAGGAGAAACCGCCGCCTCACCTCTTCGGCCATGGCAGCTCGCAAAAAAGCCACTGGGCGATTTATCATCGCCGAATACCCATCAATGTCACAAGAAGTATTGTTCTGGCCGGTGGCATTTTAGTATAGCTGTGGTCGAAGTCAAGTTGTTGAATTTTGCCAGCCTGCTTTGTCATGTTTACAGGCAGGGTAAGGAGGTGTGAGGAATATTGGGGTAAGGAGAGTAGGCGAGAAGGGTTCGTAGAGCTGACCTGAAGGGAGTCGACGGAAAGGGTTTGTGGAGTTGACCTGAAGGGAGTCGACGGGAAGGGTCCGTGGAGTTGACCTGAAGGGAGTCGACGGGAAGGGTTCGTGGAGTTGATCTAAAGGGAGTCGAACGGGAAGCGTAGCTGAACGTTGTCTTGAAAATAGATAAGTAGAGAGGAGTAGAGTTAAAAGGAGTTGCAGTAGATCTCGAGTTGTAAGGCCGTAGATGGTGAGATAGTGACGTGGTGCAGGTCCGAACGGTGCTAGTTTGGAGGTAAGGGGTGTGTAGAGTGGCTTGGGAACCGGATATCGCCGCAGAACAGCTAACATTGCAAGAACAAATCATACACGTTGGGGAATGTTCGTCTTTTGTTCCTTTCTTTTGAACATGTTTCGCTTTCCTTTCTCTTTTCTTTTTAACGCTTTTTATGCTTGTTGTCCTATTTTTTCTGCTTCTTTTATTGGTGGTTTCCTTTTTTAAACATGTTTATTTTTATTGTTTCTCCGTTACTTTTTCTTTTTATATCACATCATGAATAATCCTTGTAGTTGAAAGAAAGTGGAAGATGTGTTCGTGTAATGTTGAATGGTCGTTGTTGGAAGAGTGGTGATGCTCAGCGGGATGTTATTTGTGGTGCAGTACTTGTGATATGTTGTTTTTTGTTTGTGCACTTGGTGCATTGTGGTCGTGGGCGTTGGGTGAGGTTGGTGTGTCCGATGCGTAAGCGTGCCAGTGTGCGTTCCTTCACTGAAAACAAAATTACCCCGCTGAAATCAAAACTACCCAAGGCTCACCAGTAACTCTGTAATGTCACCTAATAATGGGAAGCAATTTGAGGGGAAAAACTAAAAAAAATTGAGGAATTTTCGGGTCAAATTGTTTTCAGTTCCCACCAAAAACACACTGAAAACAAAACTACTCAAGGCTAGCGGGTACCTCCCAATGCTGGCGAGTAATTTGGAGAAAAAAATACTATCTTATTTGTGGTTAAAATACATATATTCAGGGTCGTGGTGAGAGAGTAAGTACGAAATAGGGGTAGATCCATGGAAGGGTAAATATTTACTCCTTTGCGACACACCTCATGCAAGCTTCACTCAACCAATTACAACGGCAGTCTCCCAGATCGCGGGAAACTCTTACAGGGCGACCCGTCAATCGGGTGTCGTGTGGTTACGAAAAACGATTAACATTAAGCGTATGTCCTACCCAAAGCGGTATCTCGCAGATTGATTGTCAGCGTCAGCCCACATGCTTCAGCCATCTTGAATTGCCGTTGAATATCACGCAAGAGGTGTCTTCGTGTATGCTCGGCGTGAGGCAGATGAAGTTCCAAAACTTCACACTCGGGCATACATAAAAATGTAGTATTTACAGGTTTATAATTGACATATGTAAATAATGGAAATATGTCGCATGTCCACGACTTATGATCCCGGGTGGGTCGAGGCGGTTCTGGGCGCCCCTGGTTTGCTACCCTGCGAATGTTAATTTCTCATCTTCCCTATTGAATCTGAAAATATGGCCAGCAACGTATATGTCTACCAGGTCACTGTGCTATAAATATGTTCTACGTTGTAGGATAGGCGCTACCCATGTTCTCCGGGTATGGTCTGGGGCACCCAAGTGAGGTGAGCAAAACATCGCGATATAACGATACATCATATTTCTTCGGTTCCGAAAATTCGGCAGCTGTTTCTCTCAGGGAGTTTGCCCCTGGCTGAAAATGTTGAGGTAAGAAGGCACACGAGCCATCCCGGAAGGCAGCTTTTTCACGGCCACAGAGGTGCATGGGGAGCTCATGCCTCCAGATCTCCTTGTATCCGCCTCTGCCTGGGCTTCCAAAAGCAGCACTGTCCTCCCTGATCCTTTCTTGACGATGTATAATTTTTCCTCATCTGATAGATGCGAAAATGGTGTTTCAAGGATTTATCAGAGATATTTCTTATGCTTGATGATGGCCTATATATGTGAGTCTGTTATGGATCACACCGGACATCTAATCAGGCCGTATAAAAGACGTAGGACAGAGATTTGGAGGAGGCTCCCAGGACAAAAAGGATGTTACCGAGACGGCAAGAAGCCACCCAGTTTACACAAGAAGGCTTTCGATGGGTGGCAGGATATTCTTCATTTGGAAAACGAGGCCCCCGAGATGGAAGAGAAGGCCCCTACCATAGAAAATAAGGACATATGATAGGAGAGATTCACCCCGACGCAAGAGGGGGACCCAAGATACCCCTGAGACCAGCCAGATGAGGCCCATATTTTGGAAGAAGAGAACCCTAGGAGAGAAGATTTGGGTCTAGGATGCAAAAGCACCCTGCTAAGAGGACAATGAGGCTCCAAGCACAGATGAGGAGGCCTCCAAGACGTGAGAGGAGGCCTCTAAATTGACAAAGGAGTCACCTAGGAGAGGATAGGAGGCCCCGGAAATCAATGGAATGCTAAAAATTGGCACGGAGGCCCCCAGGATTGCAAAGGAGGTCCCAATACGGGAAGGGAGGCCCAGGAAATGAGAGGAGGCCCAAAGACGAAAGAGAATGCCAGTGTATATGAGATGAGGTTTCGGGGACGCAAAAGCAGACCCTATCTTGGTCAGGTTCAACCAAGATAGAAAAGGATGATCCAGAGACGTGGCAGGAGGCACCTAATTCGGAAGAAGACGATACAAAATTGGAAATGAGACCCCATGATGAACGAGGAGGCCCCTAGAATAAGAGAGAAAGGCCATTCGATAAGAGAGATGACTCCCAGGCGGCAGAGAAGGCTCCAAAACGGGTAAGAAGGTCTCCAAGAAATGACAAGGCCACTGAGATAGGAAAGGTTGCTTGTAATTTGGAAGATGAGGCACCTGGGAGATAAGAGGAGTCCACCAGGAGATAAGGGGCCACCCTTAAGATGGGCAAAGATCGAATTAAAACGCAATGTAGGAGGTCCCCAAGACGTGATAGGAGGCCCCTAGTTTGAAAAAGAAGGCCTCTAGAAGAGAAAAGGAGGTCCCTGTCGGACTCGAGAGGGGTCCCTCAAGAGGGAGTAGGTCTCCAGGATCGAATGAGGCCTGAAGATGGAAAGGGAGTTCCCAGGAAATGAGAGAAGGCCTTTAGGATGGGAGTGGTAGCAGATATGGAAGGAGGTGAGGTTTCCAAAATCGAAGATCCCCTCAAGAATGGTAGGGCTTTGCCTGGACATAGGAGGAGGCCCACGAGGCGTGACAGGAGGCCTCTAATGTGGCTGAGAATGCCCCTGGAACCTGAGAGGAAGCTCCATGCCATGTTAATGTGGTCCCAGAATGTAAGAGGAGGTCCTCCGAGACGGGGGACGAGGACCATTGAATATGTAGGAGGGTAGGACACACGAGGAGATATCGAAAACCGGGAAAGAGGCTCCAGGAAATTTGACGAGACCCCAAGACGCGAGAGGAGGCCTATAATTTGCAAGAAGAAGCCCCTAAGAAATAGTACTTTATGTAAACCCCGTCACAATGCTCTTTTCCCGGCTCACCCCACCCCATACATCGCTCCATTATCGTAATCAAATCATCACCCTCCAAACTTCCTTGAAATTTCTCCGAATTGTCCTCGATAAACGAATATATTTTGGCCCAATATTAGCTATGTTAAGCAGCGCCGCGTTTATTTCTGATAATATATCTCCCTCATACACCACCTCACTAGAATGCATACAAAACCATGCACCCCGCCTAATCACCGGAGCACACAGCACCACAGCTACCACCAGTCTCCGGGTTGAGGCCAATCGACATAGCCTACAACGCCACAGAACGCTACAATTCGTTAGATACCACTTCAGGAAAACAACACCGCTAAATAATCCCTTCAATGTTGCCTGGTCTAACCTCCCTGTTCGCCGCTCCTACAACACAACTAAATACAACATTGCTATCCACTTGAACCAGGTTCTCACGCTCGCACTGAAATTTCCCGTTGTATCCCCTGACCAAATTCCCCCTTCTCCCGTTCTGGTACATGGAACACTCCAAACCAGAGTAACTCTTTCGGCACAACAAAACCCTACTCTCCCCTATCGAATCCCAAGCCAAATTCATTGAATATCAAGAGGCCCACCCACAACAAACATTCTTCTACACTAAAGGCTCCCGTATCAATGATGTTAATAGTAGAGGATGGTAGGGATGGTAATAGTAGAGAGTGGAAAGTAGCTAGACGCCAGAGTACCAGACTAGCTTTAAGGAAAATTGACAAAGGCATTGAAATTAATAATAGGTTTGAGATACTGCAAGAGAGAGATAGTAATGCTGCTAGGGAGGAAGGTAGGAATGACCAGGTAGCTGAAGATAGAGCGGGGGAGGTTTTAGTTACAGGGGACTTGAGAGTGAAGTATATGGATCGCACTTTTTGCAGTAGGAACCCCAACAAACGGACTCGTGTTTGCTTCCCAGGGGCCCAGGTAAAGGATGTTGGGGATAGGATAGAAGGAGTAATGAAGGGTAGTGGAGAGAATACAATTGTAATTGTGCAGGTTGGTGTAAATGCTGTAGGAAGAGCAAAAACAGAGGAAGCAATAAAAGAGTATAGGGCTTTGATAGGTAGGTTGGCAGGAAGTAGGAAAAGAGGAATGGTAACATCCATCCTCTCTATGGTAAATGCAAGTGTAGAGTTGTACTCGAGGGCCATTGGGCTGAATACCAGGGCGGCCAAGATTTGCAAGGAGCTTGGGGTGGGGTTCTTGGATTTGTGGGGGGATTTCTGTGGGAGGACTGAAATGTTTGCATTAGATGGATTACATTTGAGCAAGAGAGGAGTTGAATTGATCAGCAATAGGTATGAGGAGGCTCTCAATAGGAAACAGGGAAACTAGGCAGGTCATGGGGGTATGTATCTGATAAAGAGAGAAGTCTTGCAAACAAGGGAAGGAATAGTTTATCAGTTTTTATGTTAACGCCAGAAGTGCTAGGAACAAAATTGGGGAACTGCATGCATGTATGTTGTCTGAAAAATTAGATTTGGTATGCATAACAGAGGCATGGGTTAATGTAAGCATTTTTGGAGACAACTTGCAAAAAGTTGAATTGACAGGCTACAACATGCATGCTTATCAAAGGAAGGCAAGGATAGGAGGAGGTATACTCTTGTATGTCAGACAAGTAATGAAATGTCATTCTATAGAGGATAATGTACATAATGAAGGAGTATAATCCTTGTGGTTAGATATCATTCTGAAGAATGGAACAAAATTTAGGATTGGGGCATTCTATAGCCCTCCAGATCAGAAGGAAACATGGACAGGTTGATGCAAGAAGAGATAAGTAGAGTGCAGGAGAAAACTGTTTGGTTGGGGGATTTCAACATGACGGGATTGGGAAGCAAAACTATAGATCTAAACAAATCAGGAAGAAGTTTCATGAATTGTTTTGAGGAAAATGTCTTCTTTCAAATGATACATGAACCTACAAGGGAAAATGAAATGTTAGATCTTGTGCTTACTAATCAGGAAAATTTTGTGCAAAACGTGAACATAGGAGAGACCTTGGGTAATAGTGATCACAACATTACACGTTTCTCATTGTATGTTGGAAGTGTAGGAACCAATAAGACTTTGATTCCCAATTTTGCTAAAGGGAATTTCAATGAGTTCAAGATCTTCCTGAATGAAATTCATTGGGCAGACTTATTGAAGGGCTTAGATGCTTATGAAATGTGGATAATTATAAAATATAAACTGTTTCAAGGTCAGGATAGGTTCATTCCCAATAGACAAATTATATTACCCAGGGTTAAGCACCCTTCATGGCTGACCAGGGAAGTAAAGCATTTACTGGAGTCAAAGAAACAGGCATTCAATAAACTAAAATATGCTAGCTCTGAGGTAAACCTCAAATCATATAAAATAGCTAGAATTAAAGTTAGGAGGTGTGTTAGGGCATCTAAAAGACTGGCTGAAATCAAATTAGCTCGGGAATGTTCAGCAGGTAATGCTAAGAGATTCTTTAGTTTCTACAAATTTAAGGCTAAAAAGTGTAGTGTAGGACCACTGGAGGTAGACGGGAAATTAGTGTTTGATGATTGTGATTTTGTGGAATCCCTAAGCAGGCAATTCTCATCAGTCTTTACTAAAGATAATTATCGTAGAATGAAAACAATTCAATCTTATGCCATGACAGGTGATAGGTTGGAGTATCTTACAATTACTACAGAAGCTGTAGAAAAGCAGTTGCAGGATATAAAACCTAATAAATCTTCTGGACCAGATGATAGATATGCTATGGTCTTAGTAGAGTGTGCTCAAGCTTTAGCAGTTCCCCTAGGTATAATCTTCAGGCGGTCTATGGAATATTCTGAAGTGCATGAAGATTGGAGAAATGCAAATGTAGTACCAATTTTCAAAAATGGAAGTATGAAGTGTGTAGGGAACTACTGGTCAGTCAGTTTGACCTCAATAGTTTGCAAGGTACTATAAAATCTGGTTAAACAGAATGTTCAGATTCATCTTGATAGGTGCAATCTTTGAAGGGATACTCAACATGGATTTCGATCTCGAAGGCCTTGTTTAACTAACCTTTTGGAGTTCATGGAGTATGTTACTAAAGAAGTAGACAATCAAAGCAGGATGGATGTTGTGTACTTTGATTTTAGCAAAGCTTATGACAAAGTTCAACATGGGAGGCTAATTCATCAACTACAGCAACATGGGATTGTTGGAAAAAGTTATAGGTTGGATTGAAGCATGGTTGAGGGGACGGAAACAAAGGGTAATGTTAAATGGATGTAAATCTGATTGGACGGATGTTCTGAGTGGAGTACCACAGGTCTCTGTTCTAGGGCCACTTCTCTTTATAATCTTTGTGAATAACATTGAGGTAGGTCTGAGGAATACTGTGTTCAAATTTGCTGATGAAATCAAGCTGGTAGGAGTGACAAACAGTGGTGATCAATCTATAAATATTCAACTAGACTTGGAGGACCTAAAAAAGTGGGCTGATCAATGGCAGATGTCTTTCAACTATGACATGTGTAAGTATATGCATTTGGGCTCGGGAAGTGAGACTTTAAGATATACAATGAGAGGGAGGGAACTGGATGTTATTGAAGAGGAAAGGAACTTAGGTGTGTTGGTTCCAAGAGACCTTAAAGCAGAAAAACAATGTAGCTCAGCTAGGAACAGGGCACTTAGAATGCTGGGACTCATTAATAGAAGTGTGATATATAAGAGCAAGGAAGTCATGAAAAAGCTGTACTTAGCATATGTGCGACCACACTTGGAATATTCTGTACAAGTATGGAGCACCTACCTATTAAAATATATAGACATGTTAGAAGGCGTGCAGCGCAAAGCAACTAGACTCATCAGTGGACTAGGTAACTTAGAATATGGAGAAAGGGTTGTGGCATTGGATATGTACTAACTCAAGTATAGGAGATTAAGGGGGGACATGATTGAAATGTACAAAATTGTTAAAGGACTAGATCAGGTCAATTCGAATGGTGCTCTTCAGTTTAGAGTATCACATAGGGGCCATCAATTCAGGTTAGACAAGTTGAGGTGTAGGACAGTTAAGCGACAACAGGTCTTCAGTCAAAGGGTTGTTGATCAGTGGAATGGGCTGCCTGCTGATGTTGTGGGGAGTTCCTCATTGAATGCATTTAAAAATAGGGTGGACCAATTTTTTAGACAGGTAAACCTTGTTTTTGAGTTCTAATTTGTGATGGATGGGGTTAGATTTATGTTAAGTAAGTGTGCACGGCACAGACCCCTTTAAGCAGGCATGGATGCAGTTGGAAAATTATTGATAAGGCATTCAATCCACATGTGTTAAGAGAGATCAGGGGAATAGGACTGGATAGCTAGGGTAGATAGGCATTGATAGATGTGTGGGATATTGAAGGGCTGGTTTCTTCAGGATGTGGGATGGTTGGGGTGGGTCTTTTTACCAGGCTTATGGTATCTTCCAATTACAGACTTAACTGGATGGGCCTTTGGATCTCTTATTAAGTCTAAATGCTTTATAACTTTATATAGGGTGTACCTAGCAATGGATTCAGCACCTTCTTTCGGGATGTGATACTGATGAGATTGTCTATGGTAGCACAATGGATATGATCGGAGGAGTTTGTAATTGTTGAGTGTGTTAGGCAATAGCAAGTGAATGGTGCTAGATAGGCTGGGATATATAGCTCCCTAGGAACTTGAGATAAGGGATTGATTGGGGTGAGAATATGTACATTTCTAGTACCTTTTCTAGATAGGCTTAATCCAGATGGGCCCCTGTGTCTCTTATTAAGCCTTAACACTCTATGACTTTATGACTTTATGGTACGGGCATCGCCTGGTGCGGGGGGCTCTACACTGGCTAAACTAAATTCACACATCATCATTCGGCATGCACGGCAGAATAAGTTGTCATACTCACTCGTCTGCAACACATCATTGCACGACACATCACCACCCCTACTACAATCTGTACTGATTCACGCTCCTCTATTGACGCCATCGCGGCCATACGCAACACCATGGTTTCCACACTTCACGCTAACCGACACCTCTACCATGACAATCACGCACACCTTCAGTTCACCCTCCTCTGGATCCCCGGACACAAGGGTATTCTAGGGAACGAGCAAGGGGATGGTCAGGCCCGGGCGGCAATCGACCTCCCCCGAATGAGGGTGCTCCGGTACCCCTCGGAGACCTCCTATCCCTTGTAAACATATTATTCAAAAGTATACCCAGGCCTACTGGTCACGCAATGCCTCCCACTTACTCAATATTAAACCTACACTCTCAAAATAGCCCTCTTCCCAGTAACACTCTCGTCTGAACTAGGTTGTGGTCGCGCACTGAAAACAAAATTACCCCGCTGCAAACAAAATTACCCAAGGCTCACGGGTAACTCTTTCACGGCACCCAATGATGACGAGTAATTTGAAAATTTACTATCTTAATTGGGGTTAAGATATGCACATTCAGGGTCGTGGTGAGAGAGTAACTACCGAATCAGGGTTTATCTATGGAAGGGTAAATATTTACTCTTTTGCGATACACCTGATGCATGCTCCACTCAACTAATTACAACGACAGTCCCGCAGATCGCGGGTAACCCTTACAGGGCGACCCGTCAATCGGGTGTCGTTATGTGGTTACCCAAAATGATTACCCTTAAGCGGATGTCCTACCCAAAATGGTAACTCGCAGATTGGTAGTCAGCGTCAGCCCGCGTGCGTTAGCCATCTTGAATTGCCGTTGAATATCGCGCGAGGGGTGTCTTCGTGTATGCTTCGCGAGAGGCATATGAAGTTCCAGAACCTTACACGCGGGAATACATAAAAATGTAAGTATTCATAGGTTTATAATTGACATCTAAATCATGGAAACATGTCGCACTTATATGGCTGGATATCCCTGGTGGTTCGAGGTGGTCTGAGCGCCCCTGGTTTGGTGCCCTGTTAATGATGAAGTTTCATTTTCCCTATTCACTCTGAAAATATGTCTTAAAAATAAACATCCCCTGGTTTCGTAAGAGATATCCAGCCTCGTATATGTATACCAGGTCACTGTGCCAGAAAGGGCACTACCCATGTTCACAACTATCTACAGTAGGGGAAGAGGGGGGTATCTGAACATGTTCTGTTTCCTGAACACCTACCTTTGGTTCTCTTCCACATCATGTTCAGTGCGTAAATAACACAAAGATGGTGGTATTCATAAATGGTGGACCTGTCTATAAAAAAAATGAAAGACTGATCACATAGTTCCATCCATTCTTTGTGTACGGAGGTTGCGAAGTTCACAGGAACTATTTGAGGCTTCCAAGAGCAGCTGACTTAAGGAAACCATAAGGAAGTGGCTTTCATTTTTTTTGCAATTAAACCAGCATTTTTTTAGTGGCTACTAATAGCTTGTACCACAACAGCTACAGTGAGGTAATCCTGAACAACAACATTTTCGTGTTCGGAATACGGCACACCACTATAAAATAATTATCTGTTTTGAAGTTGCTCTTTGCAAGTGGTTGGAGGATATCGATTGAAAGGAACTGTTTGAATATGGATAGCTTGATCATTTCTGTGTTCAGTAAACACAGTACAATTACTGGTTCAGCCATACAGAAGCAGCAGTAGAGCTATTTGTTGCATAATGCCTTAAGTGTTCAGAACCCACCCCCCTTCTTCCCCTATTTATCTTAAATATTGGTCATTTTTAGCATCAAAGTGAACTGAAGGATAAGTTCATGTTGTATTTAATGAAGTATGTGAAGAGAAATGAAGACTACCTGAACAGCCAGGACATTTTTATGTTTGGGGCCCAATGTTTTTGAAAGCCATGGTTTAATAGAGGTATGCGATTTGACTCATGGCGAGTGGGAGAAGATGCGCCATGAGTTTAGGTTTAGGGGCGCCATTGCCTACCTCTTGCATTGGCTGTAGATAGAGTATGACACAAGAATTCTTCAAAATGATTTCTCCTATGCAATGTTTAGTTATGTAGCTAACATGATGTGACCACTCACTTACTGTGCAAATGTTCATTTTTCAGTTGGCAGGCTAAATGACACCAAAAAGTGGGTTGTGAGTTAGGTAACATAGCCTGAAATTCAATGTTTGAAAAGGAAAAGCATGAAACCTAACATATCCCTACCTGTGATGTAAGAAAAAAAGCATTCTGAACAATCTTTTCTCATTTTTATGAAAAAATAACATAGCCTAACCTGACCTAATCTAGCCCAGCATAGCCTGTTTTTGATCAAGTAATACAAAATTTTATTCAAAAGCATGCACATGTTTAAAATGTTTTCCAAACTTACCATGCAAACAAAACAAAACCTACCATAGCATTATTGGGATGGGAAAATTTGGGTGATTTTGCGCTTTAAGGTATTTTATGAATTCTTAAATTTCTTTTTCCAATGCAATGCTTATGTATGTGGCCAGTAGCGCAGCCAGGGCAAGGGGCCATGCCCCCCCCCGAATTTTTTTGGGGGCCCGCTCCGAGCCCTGGCTAGGGGCCCGCGAAGCGGATCTGTGGCTCGAATCAAGGGCCCTTTGAACCAACTGAAAATCTGGGGGCCCGTTTTAACCAGGGCCCGCCTCGAACCGGGGCCCATTTTGATTCAGGGGCCCGCATTGAACCAATAGCCCGCTTAGAACCAAGGGCCCGCTTCAACCTGGGGCCCTGTCTTGAACCAGGGGCTCTCTGGAACCAGGGGCCCGATTCGAACCGGGCCCACTTTGATCCAGGGACCCGCATTGAACCAATAGCCCGCTTAGAACCAGGGGCCCGCTTTTACCTGGGGCTCGCCTCGGACCGGGGCCCATTTTGATTCAGGGGCCCGCATTGAACCAATAGCCCGCTTAGAACCAGGGGCCCGCTTCAACCTGGAGACCTGTCTTGAACCAGGGGCTCTCTAGAACCAGGGGCCCGCTTCGAACCGGGCCCACTTTGATCCAGGGGCCCGCATTGAACCAATAGCCAGAATGAGGCTATTGGTGTTAAGTAGAATGAGGATTCGGTGTTAAAGGTATGTTCGGTGTTGCATGTATACATATATCATATTATTTCTCTAGGAGGAAGGGGCACGTAAAGGAAAAGTGCTTTTATTCCTGCGAAGTTTTACAAACATAGGGGCCCGCTCAAAAGTAAGTGCATGTTTTCCGCAGACTTTTTAAAAACACGAGGGGGGCCCGCTCTCCAACCCTGCCCCCCCCGAACTGAAATCCTGGTTGCGCCACATAATGTGGCTAACTTGATGTCACCACTCATCTACTGTGCAAATGCATACTTTTCAGTTGGCAGGTCAAATAATACAAAAATTGGTTTGTGAGTTAGGTAACTGCATAAATACAATGCTTAAAAAATGAAAAATGAAACATAGCCTAACCTAACCTATCCTTATCTTCCATGTAAGGTAAAAATGGAAAGAATATAAAATTCTGAACAACCTTTTCTCATTTTGTAATGAAAAACTAACACAACTTAACCTAGCCGAACCTAGCCTAGTCTGTTGTTGGAGAAGTAATCAAACATTTTCCTATAAATTTTGGGACGTGCATCAAAGGTTCTCCAAACTTACCTTACAAATAAAACAAAACCTACCCTAACATTATTGGGATGGGAAAAATGGGGGTAATGTTGTGCTCTAAGGTATTTTATGAGTTCTTCAAATTTCTTTTTCCAGTGTAATGTTTATGTATGTGGCTAACATGATGTAACCTCTCATTTACTGTCCAAATGCTTACTTTTCATTTGGCAGACCAAATAACACCAAACATGGAGTTGTGAGTTAGGTAGCAGCACAAAACATTGTTTAAAAAAGAAACATAACCTAACTTAACCTATCCTTACATGTAAGGAACGTGTAAGTAAAGAACATGTAAGGAAAATATGGAACAAATATATAATTCTGAACATTTTTATGATTTATAAAATGAAAAACTAACATAACTTAACCCAACCTAGCATAGCTTGGCCGTTTTTATGGAAGTAATCAAACATTTTCCTGGACAAAATTTGGGAACTATATAACATGTTTTCCAAATCAAAAGAAACTACCCTAACATTGTTGGGATTGGGAAAATGGAGGTAATATAGTGCTTTATAATGTTTTATGAATTCTTCAAATCTCTTTTTCCAATGCAATGTTTATGTATGTGGCTAACATAAGGTGACCACTTATGTACTGTGGAAATGCTTACTTTTCAGTTGTCAGGCCAAATAACACCAAAAATGGGATTGTGATTCAGGTAGCAGTCAGTCATAAAAAATGTTTAAAAAAGAAAAGGATAACATAATCAAACCTAATCTAGCCTTATCTTCCATGTAAGGAAAAGTGGTGAAAGTATAAAACTCTGAACAATTTTTCTTTCATTTGTTTTCAAATGGCAAACATAACATAACCTAACCTGACCTGGCCTAGCCATCCTAGTCTGTTTTTTTAAGAAGCAATCAATAATTGTCCTCACAATTTTTGAAAATGTTTAAAATGTTTCCAACCTAAAAAACCTACGCAAAAATAGCGTGACCAAAACTAACCCCTCTGTTTGCTTCATGGAGATAAAATGTGTGGAAAACTTACCTCATCAATACCCTGAAGCACAATAGCACTGGTCAGTTTGTGCTTTAAGGTGTTTTATGAATTATTGGAATTTCTTCTTCCAATGCAATGTTTATGGAGGCGATTACCATAATGTGACCACTCATTCCTTGTGCAAATGCTTGCTTTACAGTTGGCAGGCAAAATAACACAGGACAGAGACTTCGAGTTAGGGAACAGAATATAAAATGAGGTAAAAAAGCAACATAACATAGCCCAAGCTCAATAATACCCTGCATTTTGTCTTGGGGTGAGAAGAAGCAGTCAAGAAGGCCCACCTGGGCTTCTTAGGAGGCTAAATTGAAGGAGTATGTTGTGTAATATTTTCGTGGTATTATTTTGTGGTATTAAGCAGTTATAATTCCTACTAACAGCTTAGAGACTCAATTTTTTTCCCTATTTACACTGGCCACGCTCATGTTAAATCCAGTATTTCCAGCCTTTGTAAGATAAGTGGATTTTGTTGATATACGTTGGATTGAAAAAAAATAATGAACAAAGCTGATGAACATTTGGATTTTGACAGTGAAGGCATCAATAGATCACGAGTGCAGCAGGAGAATGCCAACAGTGATTAAGATTGGCACAAGTGTTCCAAATTGTAGTATGTTGGAAAACTACATAAACTAATGATTCCCCAGGGAAGAGTGGTACCAGAGGCTTCCAAACTGGCATGTGTCACAGTCTGTTGCAACAGGCACGACCCATAGCTGATAGCGAGCAAACATGCACTGGAATACTCAGCATACAGTATTACAATACAGCACTCAATCAAGTATAGGAGATTAAGAGGTGATATAATTGAAATGTATAAAATTATTAAAGTGCTAGATCAGGTTAAATTGAATGATACACTTATATTTAGACTATCACATATGGGTCATCAATTCAGGTTAGACAAATCAAGGTCTAGAACAGATAAGCGACAACAGGTCTTTAGTCATAGGATTGTTGATCATTGGGATAGTCTGCCTGTTGATGTTGTGGGGAGTCCCTCTTTGAATGTACTAAAAAATATGGTGGACAACTATTTTAGGTTGAAAAATCTTATATTTGAGTTCTAAGGGGTGGTGTGTGGGGTGATATCCATGCAAAGTGCGTGTGCACTGTGCATGCCCCTTTAGGTCGGGTGGATGGAGTCTGAAATTTTGTTTTGATGATGCTGATAAATTGAGTATTATACTAGCTATATATGGTATATTGTACTACTAGTATTATATAATACTATATAGGGTGTACCTAGCAGTGGATGCAGCACCGTCCTTCGGGAATGTGATACTGATGAGTTTGGCTATGATAGCACAATGGGGCATGATTGGAGGGGTTCGGAATTGTTGTGGCGTGTGATATGCAATGTCAGTTGAATGGTGCTAGATAGGCTGATATATATAGTTCCCTTGGAACTTGAGATAATGGATTGATTTGGGTGGGAGCATATACTTTTCTGGTATCTTTTCTAGACAGGCCTGACCCAGATGGCCAATTTTGACTTTTCATCATTCTAACATATATTGGTGGCTGTGTGATGTTAGTGGTGCATTACTGCAGCAAATTCGAGTGGGACCTGTAAAAGAAAAAAATGCGCTGAAAAATCTGTGCTCAAATTACAGCTCCACAGTATGAAATTGACATGGCATAGCCACGGGTGTTGATTTCTGAAAATGATTGGGTGACAAAATACATGAAGGGAATAGGCAGGACGAAATGGACTTGTAGGCACACCACATAGAGTTCCATGTTAAATTTGATATTATTGAGGTGGGGTGGGGCAAAGCCAACATTGAGAAGGCACTTGTCCCCTCGAAAGTATACCAAACAGCACTCTTGGGTAGAGCAGAGCTGTAACATTTGGGAAGCACAACGGTGGATTATAGTGCAATCTGTTCATGCATCATGTTGCTTGAAGTTTGTTTGTGGAGCAGGTAAATTGTGACAACACAAAGCTGAGTAAAAAAAGTGAATAGCAAACACTCCATTACTGAACAGTTTATGTCCCCCAAGAAGCACGAGCCTGACCACCCGAATCCAGCACATATTCTTCTTCAAGGATGTCTGCCAATTTGTTTTCATAAAATAAGCATGGTCTTCTGTCAGTCCCAGTTATAGAGCTAAGCATGTGAGGGATCCTTACTAGATAAATTGATATGCATTTGTGGGCAATGAAACCAAAAGAAAAACGGATTGCCAAAATCTTGTATGAACACCTACAAGATGTATGAACTTGTATGAACTTGTATGAACACCGGGACTGGTGCAGAGGTAAGAGGTGGAACTTTCCGAACCTTTGAAGGCATCCCAGGTTGGAAAACTAGTGTTAAATAGATTAAGGTTGAAAGCGGAACATTGAAATGAAATAATAAGGTCTCAAACTGGAATAGAGACGAATGGAGCAAAGTCGAAAGTTGAATAGCATCGAAATGAATGTCGAAAAGTAGGTGCAGGTTTACTAGTATTAAATGGAAGAATGTTCAAAAGGAATAGGATCATATGGAACAGGATCTAAAGTGGAATAGCATCAAATGGAATAGTCAAAAAGCAACTGGAGATACACGCTTTGGTCGAAGCGCCCTTAAACTCAAATAACTAACTAACTAACAACTGGAGATAGGAGAGACTGGAACGGCATCAAATGAAACAATGGAAAACTTAGGCCAGAGATAAGGGAAATTTGTGCTTTGAGGCGTTTCATGACTTCTTAGAATTCCTTTTTCCAATGCAAGACTTATCAGTGTGGTTAATATGATGTGACCACTAATTTCCGTTGCAAATGCTAACTTTTCAGTTGGGAGATCACCAATAACAGAAGCATTCAGTTAGGTAACAACATAAAATATTGTTAAAATAAAAATGAATTATAACCTAACCTAATCTACCTAGCCTAGCCTAACCTCCCATATAGGAGGAAACATCAAAAAAGGAAATATACCAAACCATTCTTAACCATAATTTTTCAACTTGAAGGAACGTAGCCTAACCTCAACTAACCTGACCGAACCTATTTTTAAAGAATAATGTCGAAAATGTCGTTGAGAAAAAAAAATCACATTTTAAAAGCATTTTTAAACCTACAAAATTATAGCCCAACCAAACCTAACCAAAAGTAGCCCCTTTGTTTGCTTCATGGTGGTAAAATGTGTGGAAACATTGTCTTGTGAATAATTTAAAGCACAATATTGTTGGTAAATGTGTGCTTTAACACGCGCACTGGAGGGGGGCGAAATCCGCCCACCCCTCCGGTTTTTCCTAAATCACTGCAGATTTTACCAGTCGATATACGCGATTTTCTGCGTACCTGCTTAGAAATGACCGGGTCGTCGCTTAAAGCAAGAAAAATCGAAATCGGCCGAAAAATTTCAAGTTAGGGGCCGCTAAAGTAAAAATACAAATATAGCGCCAGACCACAAAAATCGGCGCTGATGCACTTCCCGTATATTCGCAAAGGGGAAGTGTTCTTGGCAACACTAGCGACTTGTTTCATGTATATTGATATGCTATATAGTTTCAAGATCATGTTAGGTCACCGAGGTCAAGTCAGGTCAAGTTCATGACAGGTTAATGGAACCAAACTTGATCAACTGGAATGTTGTCATAAATGCACTACTGTTTGTCCTTTGTACTGTTTGTCATTGCGTTTCCATACTTTATTAATGTACTTCACTCCTTTCTTCACGAAGCCGATTGCTCCGAGCTGCCCGACGGAGCAGTCGGGCGGGCGGCCCGGTTTCGGTAACTGGAACAGGTAACTGACCTGATAAAGTGGTGCTATATA
This sequence comes from Ashinkailepas kermadecensis, assembly GCA_034440615.1. NCBI lineage: Eukaryota > Metazoa > Arthropoda > Thecostraca > Neolepadidae > Ashinkailepas > Ashinkailepas kermadecensis. The sequence continues at coordinate 21,599 of JAOTOM010000917.1, read as the reverse complement.
GGTGACCTGAGGTCACATGTTGGGTCCAGCATCTGCATTGAATCATTAATAATGTCCAAAACATCATTGATGCCCATTTTGGAGCATTTCAATACAATCACAGCGATCCATAACGATGACAAGCCAAGCCACGCAATGCCAGACATTTTTGCTAATTTGACCTCATTTGACCTGGAAGATAATGACCTAAGGTCATGCCATTTGCACACAATAGAGTTTACTACCGTACCCATCCACCCTGCGAATTTCGTTCCTCTAGCGTCACTAGGAGCAGAGATCTTAGGGGGGGCGGAATCAACCCCCCTCCAGTGCGCGTAATTTTCAGAGGCCTTCCAGGGCGCGTGTTAAGGTGCATTATAAATCCTTTGAATTTCATTTCCCAATGCAATGTTTATGGATCTGGTTAACATGATGTAACTATTCTTTCGTTTGCAAATGCTTACCTTTCAGTTGGCAGGCGAAATGACACGAGAAAGTGCTTCGAGTTATGTAACATCATAAGAATAAGGTTAAGAAATGTAATATAGCCTAATATAACAAAGCCTAACGTCCAATGTTAGGAAAATTTGTTAAATGAGAAAAATACCAAATTATTCGTTCCCTCATAACTTTTCTAAGGGAGAAACCTGACATAACCTATTCTAACCTAGCCTAACGCAACATTTTTGTAACAAAATTGTCTTGCAAAATTAGAAAGAAAATTTGATTATTTCCAACATTCTGATACTTTCTCTTTTTTCTCAAAACGCTCCCTTGCATGGGAGGCTAGGCTTGGTTAGGTTAGATTATGCTGAATTGTTCTTCAAGACAACCTTATCCTGATTGTTATGTCAACAGCGTCGTTGATAAATTTGGTCATTAAAACTGGGTGAAAAAAATTCAAGTACCTATTCATATTAATTGGCATGCGTGATTCTCAGCAAAATATTTGCAATCACCTTCTTTAGAGCTTTACACTTTCAATACAGCACCTTTCGCTTGTTAATAATGTCTGAAATTGTATGTCCATGATATTAGCAACGCATTCGCATTCGCATTCAGCATCTTATTCGCATACTCTCCGAATTCGTTCATTTTTTCAGGATATGATCTTCGTCACTTGCAAAAGTAAGGCAAATAACGATTCTTCAGTAGGACGAGCGGTTCGATCTCCAGAAGTCCAGAGAGGTCACTCGAGTCAAAAACGGTGTACCGTAGAAAATGCGAAGTATTTCACTTAGCCGAATGATTCCAACGCCTAGATGTCCGCTGTCCATCAAAGATGTTAAAGAAAAAGGAATGAGTCGAATTACGTGGACGTAATTCGATGCAGCACATCGAATTACGTGAACTTCAATGTCACGGTTTGACCTCTGGTCACCGAAGTTGGTTTTACTCGTGCACTACATCTATTTACGGGATACCGAATAAAGTCATGGTGACACATTGGATATACCTGATTTCTGCAGGTCATATTCTACATAGCACGTACATAGAGCACATCAATCAAGATGACCCATTATGGCCACTGATTGATCACCATTCGCCAAAAATGCCCCCAAAATGCAACTATACCAAATTCTTGTGTACCCGATAATTTCCGCAACATTTTACTTGGCACGACGAAAAAACACCCAGACATAAGTTATGTCCCATGGATGCAGCACATTGAAGCATCTGGCCTACAATCTCATAGTTTGACCTATATTCGCAAAATACTGTTTTGACCATGCATTATTGCCATCTGCGGGGTACCTGATAATACCCGCCTGAATACATTCATCGGATGGACATTAGCGCCAAAAAATATCCCATCGGACAAGAAAGCAGCACATCGAAGCATGTCACCTTGAAGCTCACCATTTGACCTCAGGTCAACGAAGACTAACATTATACCCTATGGGAATATCACGGTGTACCGAATACAATTTCCCTGAATGCATTTATCTGATGGATATTAGCGTCGAATAATCGCCCACCGAGAAGGACGCAGCACATCCGAGCATGTGCCCGTCAGCGTTTGACCTCAGGTCAGGCTTTATGAAATTAAGAAAAAGAAAGTAGTCCACGTGGGTACCGTATGTGGGCCAAACGAAGCGTTCAATGTAGACTATCTTAACGCTGATGAATGCACTAGCAACACAAGAAGCAGCACACTGTGTGACCTGACCTCTATCGATAACGCATTTCATCAGGTAGCACTAGCGTCCCATTCAGCAACGCATTCAGAAACGAATTCGCCTCTGAAGGCGAAATGGTTCGTCGTAGCGGAAAATGGTTTCGAGATGCATGTACGGGCATTTCTGCGACGGCTGTCAAATTTTCAGACGAATCGAAGAACATTGGTGAATTGGTTTCCGAATGCGTTGTTGAATGGGACGCTAGTGCTACCTGATGAAATGGGTCATCGATAGAGGTCAGGTCACGCATGTGCTGCTTCTTATGTTGCTAGTGCATGCATCAGTGTTTAGATAGTCTACATTGAATGCTTCGTTTGGTCCACATAGGTACCCATGTGGACTACTTTCTTTTTATGAATTTCATCAAATCTGACCTGAGGTCAAACGCTGACGCTGACAGTCACATGCTCGGATGTGCTGCGTCCTTGCTCGGTGCGCGATTATTCGACGCCAATATCCATCCGATAAATGTATTCAAGAAAATTGTATTCGGTACACCTTAATATTCCCATAGGGTGTAATGTTAAAGTCTTCGTTGACCTGAGGTCAAATGGTGGCCTCGAGTGACCAGTTGACTTGGTGTGCTGCATGCCACCGTGATAGCAGTTACACAAGCGTTTGAATGATCCCAATAAGCGAATTCTCCGGAAAGTTATGCGGTACCCCAGATTTAATATGGCTAACCTTTTCGCCTCTGAAGTCGAAATGGTTCGTCGTAGCGGAAAATGGTTTGGGGATGTACGTACGGGCATATCTGCGAAGGTTGTGTCAAATTTTCAGACGAATCGGAGAACATTGGTGAATTCGTTTCTGAATGCGTTGTTGAATGGGACGCTAGTGCTAGTGCTAGTGCATCAGGTAGCTAGTGCTACCTGATGAAATGCGTCATCGATAGAGGTCAGGTCACGCAGTGAGCTGCTTCTTGTGTTGCTAGTGCAATCATCAGTGTTGACATAGTCTACATACAATGCTTCGTTTGGCCCACATACGGTACCCACGTGGACTACTTTCTTTTTCTTAATTTCATAAAGCCTGACCTGAGGTCAAACGCTTTCGCTGACGGGCACATGCTCGGAGGTGCTGCGTCCTTGCTCGGTGGGCGATTCTTCGATGCCAATATCCATCCGATAAATGCATTCAGGGAAATTGTATTCGGTACACCGTGATATTCCCATAGGGTATAATGTTAAAGTCTTCGTTGACCTGAGGTCAAATGGTGAGCTTGAAGGTGCCTTGCTTGGATGTGCTGCTTTCTTGTGCGATGGGAGATTTCTGGCGCTAATGTCCATCCGATGAATGTATTTAGGAGGGTATTATCAGGTACCCCGTAGATGGCAATAATGCATGGTCAAAACAGTATTTTGCGAATATAGGTCAAACTATGAGATTGTAGGCCAGATGCTTCAATGTGCTGCATCCATGGGCCATAACTAATGTATGGGTGTTTTTTCGTCGTGCCAAGTAAAATGTTGCGGAAATTATCGGGTACACAATAATTTGGTATAGTTGCATTTTTGGGGCATTTTTGGCGAATGGTGATCAATCAGTGCCCATAATGGGTCATCTTGATTGATGTGCTCTATGTACGTGCTATGTAGACTATGACCTGCAAAAATCAGGTATATCCAATGTGTCATCATGACTTTATTCGGTACCCCGTAAATAGATGTAGTGCATGAGTAAAACCAACTTCGGTGACCTGAGGTCAAACCGTGAAATTGAAGTTCACGTAATTCGATGTGCTGCATCTTTGATGGACAGCGGACATCTAAGCGTTGAAATCATTCGGCTAAGTGAAATACTTCGCATTTTATACGGTACACCGTTTTTGACCCGAGTGACCTCTCTGGACCTCTGGAGATCGAACCGCTCGTCCTACTGAAGAATCGTTGTTTGCCTTACTTTTGCAAGTGACGAAGATCATATCCTGAAAAAATGAACGAATTCGGGGAGTATGCGAATAGGATGCTGAATGCGAATGCGAATGCGTTGCTAATATCATGGACATATGGACATTGAAATTGTGAAGGCGCGACCGTTTTGCTGAGGAAGCTACTCCAAATGTACCTTAAGGTAGGGGAGATTCAGTTGACTGGGCATGTAATTTTTAGTGTCGGTGAGGGTAGTACCATACTTGGTGGGTATTGGGTCACGGTGCTCCATTATTATTCAAGGTCGGATTTTTTAAAATAAAAAAGTGGTTATGGGAGCAGCATCTCTCAGAACTGGGAGTGTTTTCTATTGTGAGGGGTGCTATCAGCTGAAGAACTCGTTGAGTGGGAAGTGGGAAGAACTGCACTCAAATGTGCTAGAGAGCACCTTTTCACTGTCAAATAGGAGCCACATGTCCATCAGGGAGCGGGAGCACATGCCCTCAATTTTCCCCTAGGTCTGTCAGTGGCGTGATCATGGCACCAGAATCTCTTTATTAAATGTGCGGATGTGAGTGGAACTAAAAGTTTGGATTGTAGGTTCCAAAACCTGCCACAAATTACCAGTAGCGCAGCCAGGATTTTCTTAAGGGGGCATGACCCCAACAATGTCATGAAGTGGAAAACGCTTTTGCGCGGGAATCTCATGGATTTTTTTCCACGTTTTACGTGGTGAAAATCGCAACAATTTCATGTATCATCCAGTATCATTTTGTTTGCTAAAGGGAGGGGGCGGGCCCCCGGCCCCCTTCGCTGCGTCTTTGCAGGTTGTTGCTGCCTGCCCAAAGCTTTAACAAATATACCCCAAAGTCAGAGTGCTGCCCCAACAAGGCCCTCAGCTCTGCCAGAGAGCACAATAGGTACATGACGAATGTTTTCTTATTGGTATGTTTATATATTTGGAATTTATTTTGCAGAAGAGACGGTAGAACACCTGCTGTGCTTCTTCCACGAGTTGGAGGTCATGCAGGGGTCGTACCTTGTGAAGTCAGCTCCCTGCATCGATGAAAACATGTTCGTCGAGGAGGGCGAGGAAGTGCTGAAATTCAACCTATCAACGCAGTATCCCGGCTACTTCCTTGAAGCGTTAAGTTCACGGTGTTCCCGCAACCCGTTCCCACGCGCTTCCCCAACACGACTTTGGCCATTCCTGAATATGTGATGGAGACGAACGTGTTTGTAAAAGTGTCGAAAGATGTGTCCTTTCTGGTGTAAGACGGGTTGGGGTAGTGCAAAGGGCTCTGCAAGTTGGAGACGTGTCCGGAGGCTCTCCAGGGGCGTTTTGTTTAACCTAGATATTGCCGCATAGAATGAATAAATGCACCGCATTTTCTGTGTCTCACGCGTTTGGAAATGTGCGAAAGAGTTCAAGTGATCAGCTTGTATTGGTGGGCGACAGCATGTTAGGCATAGCCCAAAATATCTTCAGCGGATTGATGTTTATGGAAGAGCCAATGAAGAGAACAAGCTAAATATCATTTGTCATAATTTGTTTTTTACGAGTAGCAAGCGGATTTTAAATCATAGAACAGCTATTGTGCGAAGCGAAGACTATGCAAATGATAAGCATAGGGTTAGGACTAGTACCGAGGGGTAATATCAATCTTCGTACTGGCAAGAGTAGTAGCATGTAATGAGCGGGAGTATAAATGATTAGCTTCGAAACTAGAGGACAGAATAATTCATCGAGGAAAAAGCGTAAGAGTATCGGAGTTGATCCAAATTTCGGCACAGTGACACTCGAATAGCTTACAGATTAATGGCAGGCATCGATGGACACTAACTGGTCAAGGGTAACTACAAAATGGTGACCTGTGTTCTGCGAACTCGTGAAGAGAGCACCGCTGTAGGAAACTAAAAACGCAAGATTGACTTCTACATGAGGATACAGTACAAAATAAAATCCATAAGAAGAAGAACCTTGGGATTTAGGACGCATTCGACTGTTTAGTTTTGCAGCGTCGCCGATCACTCACACGGACTGGTCGCGGGTGGACTCGAAAATTCCGCCGGTTGCGGGATTTGAACCCACGGTCTCGAAAAAGAGTCGAAGGTCCTACCCACTGAGCTAGCGCTACCCATAAAACATAACCACCAAACGAGGAGTAATGACAATAGAGTAACCCATGAAAGAAGGGTAGGTGCCGGAGAGAAACACTGCGATGAAGGGTAACAGCGAGGGAGTAACTCTGCGACCGCGAGTTATCATAAGGTGTAACTCTTGGATGGAGGGTAGTCAGTGGAGAGTAACCCGCAAGTTAAGAGTAACTGATAAAGAGTAACCCTGGCACCAAGAGTAAAAAGAAAGGGTAAACCCGTCGTCCTGGTGTAACTGAACCTGCAATATGAGAGTTGCATAACCATGGTGTGAGGGGGTTGGAATCGGCTGTGTGCCGACGCCCCGCGATTTGGGGGTTTACCCGCGAGTCGAGGGTAAATTCGTTTTCAGTGCACGTCTTCGCCTCAGACACACCAAGTTAACACACGACTGCATTTTCCTTCAACCACGCCGCCTTTAATTTGTAGCACATGTCGAGTTCACACTACCGTCGCACACTACTTACTTACTTGTCTACACTACTTACACACTACACTACTTACCTATCCAGCATATGCTCCTCAACGTCGCTCCATTCTCCAATATTTCACCAACACTCATACGCAAATTTCGCTTCGAGCTCTCCTCAGAGTGAGCACCCGGCGCTCCTCGAGTTACTTTTCCGCCTTCTACATCACACCAATCTTTCCGAATTGACTTGATCTACTGTGTTCTAATTTGTTGGAAATGACTTGATGTGACGTTACAAGCCATACGGCATGCACTACACCCGGCCTTCCTCTCCTGCCTCGCATGACATAAACATATAGGTTGTTTTCGAATAGGTAGGAAGGAACAGATTCAATTTGGCAAAAACGAACGGCTACCCCATATTTTGCGCTTGGTCTTTTACCTTCGGAGTTTCCAAGCGGCTTGGCTACTCTTCCTAGGGGTGTTTTTACCAAGCTAAAACACTAAAACACACAACACATCCAAGGTTGTGTCCGGTCGCCCACGACTCGCCCTGGGCGATGGACATCCGCTTGGTATTTAGGTCGTGGGTGACTAGCGGAGCTTGATCCGGGGCAGTGGTGCTGGCCACCCTCCAAATGTTCTTCCGTGCACAGTGTATGAGTGCCTGTATGCCCTGTGTATGAGTGCCTGTATGGTTGTACTTAATGAATTGTATATATTCCACCCGCTACGCCTCTTATCTTGTTTGCCGGCGTTCCCCTACTTTCCGTTCTTGATTGGCTGATACCGGATGCCACATAAGCCGGTCTAACGTATCTCTCCTCTAGCGGACGACACTTTGACTCTCCTAAGGGGAAAAGCGTACTTCGTTGTTGTGTGTGAAACGTGCCTCCCGTCAAATGTGATCTATCGTGGCTGTGGCGTGTAGGAGGGCTGAGGCGTCACACAGTGTGGCGATGTTGTCTAGTGGCAAGTTATCCACCTCTGGGGTGAAAATGTAGCCCCGGCTGGTGTTCAGTGTAATACTAAAATAATACCCGGATTCGTTGCACCCGCGTCTCGTGGACCGAGACTTCACCCTCCGATCCCTGCCCCGGCCGCAATGGCCCGGCGCAATGAGCTCGTCACAGTCAGGTTTCCTCCGGGGGGGGGTGAAAGTTGGTTGAGAGACAGAGAGAAGATGGGGATTTGGTGTGGGAGGTTTTCCTTCTAGAGTCGCAGGAGCGCTCGTCTAGGGTGCCTGGGGCACTTGCTGTCTCCCAGTCTTCGCTGCTTCTGCCCCTACAGGTTTATCCTCTTTCTCAACCCTCAGCCCTTCCGGGATCTCTTGGTGCTTGCTGACTGCTGTGTGTGTTATATATGTAAATACATACACACACACACACACACACACACACACACATATATATATATATATATATATATATATATATATATATATATATATATATATATATATATATACATACATACTATACCGTGCGGATTTTTCCAGGTGCGTTCCCATGAAGTTATGCTAGCGAGATCGTGAGAGGCCTTAATGCGAAGACTACCGCATCTATTGACCAATGGAAAATCTCCTAGGTACGCCATTGAGGTAACATTCCATGATTACGTATCTGGCCTTGAGTGTATAACCCGAATCGATATGATCTTGTGGCGGCCCAGTTTGCATGTTCAAAGGCGCAAAGCTTTTTGGAATATCCTGCCCATACATCATCCCTGGATGTGCCCATGGTATCACATACAAATTGGTTTATTGGCTTTGAAACATCGAAGGATCTGCCAAGTGCATCATGAAATAATATAATAAAACCAGCTGTCCGAGGATCTCATGAATGACACCGCTTTGGTAAACCGGTCATTTGTTGCACATTTTTTCCTTCCCTGGATCCGCCCGCAACATGATTGGATTCAACAGGCATATTTTCGTACGGAAAGTAGGATGAGCAGTTTAATTCCAACTTATGGTTGTCTGAAGATCAAACAACGAAAATACTGAGCCGCGGGTGCTGTTCCTGAGTTTTTGCCGCAAAGTATGTCGGAAGTGCGTCTAAATGTTTGATACTGAAACCGTCTCTGATATAGTTCTGAAGTAAAATTTGGTGCGAAGTATGGAAAGAAAGATCAGAGAAATCTCGGAATATCACGTCCCTCTTACAAAGGATTAAGAGGCGGCCGCAAAAGAACCACGGGAGGCGGAATCCTCTCCTCCCCTTCCTTTACCTGGATGGGGCTAAGCCAACGCCGTGGATCCGCCGGCCCGCTGGGCAGCAGACGTGGAATAATGTTTGTTCCTTCGTGAGCGGTCCTTTTTTTACGATATTGTGTGATTCTCCGCCGAGCAAGTGCAGGCAAACTGCATGCTTCTCCGGCGAGATAAGTGGTTGGGTTTGGTTTTTGATTTACCCGTGTCGGGCATGCACCTATGTACCTAATGTGCCTGTGTTGGGCAGCCATTGCGACGGGACTGACGCGAGCAGGCATAAATAGCAGACAAAGCAGAAATACAGTCTGTTTTCTTTCGTGAGCGTTTTTTTCCGACGATATTGCTTGGTTCTTCGGCGAGAGGAATGCGGAAGGCAGAGACAATAATAATTATCGGAAGAGCACCTTACGATATTTCTGATGTCATTATGAATTATCATGCGAGACACAAATCGCGAGTCCATGTTTCGTTCTTGTCCCAGTGTTCTCGCAAGAGAATATTTGGCTTGATGAGATTATATGTCATTCTCAGCTAAGTATTTTGGGACGTTTGGAGAAGCGTGACTGGTCTCGTGGCAATGGTCTCACAGACTGCGCAGGGGTCGAAACAGTGCATGGTCCTCTGAAACTTGTTGTTATATGCAGAGACCTGTTGGACTTTCCATGGTCTCCGAGAAGCACCTCCGGTGTCAGATAAGGAAAAAGGTATCAAAGCTGTTTTTGAGTGTACAGTGACTTGAAAACACACGGATGCAAGACGAAGCACGATCGGTTTAATTTCTCAATCCCTCCCGACAGCAAAACCAATTGTACGATTTGTAGAGAAGTTCTTTCCTTGCCCCTATTTCTTAATTCGATTTATGTCGGGGGCAAAACTTCTTTTGGCTACGTGAATGATCTATGGACCTCAACGTTGACGATAAACTCCCATAGGTTCAATGGCTCTGTATCACAATCTCCAAGGTCTGATCCAAACATCTTGACAGGCACCACAAATCCAGCACACCGATACTTCAACTGACATACTGACCGGTCTTCATACGTGCTACAACTCTCATATCAAAGGACTACATGTCCTAAATCATACAGCGATTCTCGGACAGAATCCTCAGACGTACCTCTGACGACTGGCCTGACAGCCAGTCGCCTTCACTGGAGGGCCAAGCCCTCAACCGCTCGCGTCGACTGCCCGGTGACAAGTCCTGGCGGAGCCCTCGGCTCCGCCGCGAGGTAAAATGCGACAGACAACGCCCAATCATGTGACCCAGCCCGCGACACGTCATGCTCTTGCGACTAACTGCGCCGCATTCCAGAGCATCAGCCCCGGCCAGCCATGAACTGTTGCCTAGAGATAACAATGGCTCGCACTCTGTGAACTCTACTGCAACGGCGGGCGCACCGTTCCTCTGATACATCAGAGACATTCCACCTCATCATAGATCAGAGTCGTCTCTGGTAGCATCCAGAGTTTCGGCCTCACGTGGGAATCGGTGCTGTCTCAGCACATCACCGGACACTGGTGATCCACAATAACGTCGCCCGACTGACAGAGGCGCCGCACTGCAGACTCTGGTCTGGCGACACAGCGCCTGACACAATAGCGACACTCGACGGTAAAATCACCGCAGCCCACTGACATTCATATACATATCACCCACTGACATTCATATTCACATCACACCAGACATTTCGTCATCTGAAGACGGCGGCCGGGTATCGAGGTCACACCTGCAGCGCCATACCCATCCCTCAGATCCGATGTGCAGCGTGTCGGCCGGAAAGGGGGAGGGGAACAGTGCGGTGGTCAGTGCCGTGCCGACGTAAGCAGCTAGACAGGTTGGCGCCGGGTACCTGCCGGAACCCGTCACGACAGGCGAACTGTGGGGAGGGGACTAAATTTCTGAAATCAGGTGTCCCGAAAACCAACTCTGTTACATATTTTGTAAAACGGAAAAGATCATTCCATAGTATTTAGGATGGAGCGCTGTTTATGTATCTACAGAGACTCCGCAATACAGAGGTTGAGGATCGAGTTACGACGGGACAAGATTGAAAAGCCGTCAATGGAGAAGTGTGCATCACACGGAAATGAGTGTTCCCAGACTGGTGACGGATCGGGGCTGCAGAGGACATGCTAAGTGCGGTCTGATTTACCTAAATGTTGTTTTACCCTACAATATAGACTACTCAGGGTAGACCCCACGTACGATGCCTCACACGAGGCAGAACTGAAGCGATATACTACTGAAGATAAACAACATTCAAGGATCCTGTCCTTATCGGAGAAAGGAGCCTATTGCGAAATAATTCACTAAGATGATCTTGAAGTCCAAGTAAGGGTAAAATTTTGACAGCAACGAATAACAGATTTATCTTCAGTAGTTTATCGCTTCAGTTGTGCGTCGTGTGAGGAATCGTACGTGGGGTCTACCCTGTGTAGTCTATGCTGTAGGGTACAACAATATTTAGGGAAATCAGACCGCACTCAGCATGTCTTCTGCAACCCCGACCCATCACCAGTCAAGGAACACTCATTGGCGTGTGACACACCTACACAATTACACACTTCTCCATTGACGACTTTTCAATCTTGTCCCGGTATAATTCGATCCTCGACCTCCGTATTATGGAGTCACTGTACATACATGAACAGCGGCCAAGCCTAAATAATATGGCATCATATTTTCCGTCAAAAATCGTGCAATAGGTTTTAGCTGACGGGGATTGAGAAATGTAACAGATCGTGCGTCGTCTTGCATCTGTGTGTTTACATGTCACTGTATGTACAATGAAAACAAAATTATCCAGCTGAAAACAAAACTGCGCAAGGCTCTCCGGTGACTCTTTAACGGCACCTAGTAATAGCGAATAATTTGAGATAAAAAAATTATTATCTTATTCGGGTTAAGATAGACATATTCAGGCTCATGGTGAGAGAGTAACTACCAAATGAGGGTTGATCCAAGGAAGGGTAAATACTTACTCTTTTGCGATACACATGATTCGTGCTCCACTCAACTAATTACAACGACAGTCTCGCAGATCATGGGTAACTCTTACAGGGCAAACCGTCAATCAGGTGTCCTCATGTGGTTACCCAAAACGATTACCCTTAAGCGGATGTCCTACCCAAAACGGCAACTCGCAAATGGGTAGTCAGTGTCAGCCCACATACGCTTACCATCTTGAATTGCCGTTGAATATCGCGCAAGTTGTGTCCTCGTGTAAGCTCCGCGAAAGGCATATGAAGTTCGAGAACTTCACACTAGGGCATACAGAAAAAGTGTAAGTATTTATAGGTTTATAATTGACATATCTAAATCATGGAAATATGTCGCATGTCTATGGTTGGATATCCCGGGTGGGTCGAGTGGGGTCTGGACGCCCCTGGTGTGGTACCCTGCTAATGATAATTTCTCATTTTCCCTATTCAATCGGAAAATATGTCTTGAAAATAAGGATCCCTGGCTTCGTGAAAGATATCCAGCCCTGTATATGCCTACGGCAGGTCACTGTGCTAAAAATATGTTCTACGCTGTGAGATAGGCACTACCCATGTTCTCAAATACCTACAGTTGATATGTTAAATATTGGTCTTTTTCAGGAGGCTTACATGAACATGAACTGCAGGGTCAGTTCATATTGTATTTAATGAAGTATATGAGAAGAAATGGGGACCAACAGAATAGACAGGACTTTTTATTTTATAGTTGGGACCCAATATATCTGAAAGCCACTTTGATTTAATAGTGGTATGCGATTGACTCATGGCGGGTGGGAGTAAGAGCAACCTGAATCTAGACCTAGGGGCGCCAGCGCCTAGTACCCTATGTCTACGCCTTGTTTTGGCTGTAGATAAGGTATAACATCAGTCCAGGGGAGTAACTTTTGAAAAGATTGGAATGGGAAAATGTGGGTAATTTTTTGCCTTGAGGTGTTTTATGAATCCTTCAAATTTCGTGTTCCAACGCAATGTTTATGTATGTGGCTAACATGATGCGACCACTAATTTACTGTGTAAATGCACGTTTTTCAGTTGACAGGCCAAATAAAACAAAAAAAATAGGGTTTTACGTTCGGTGACATAGGATAAAAACAATGTTTAAAAACCAGAAAAGGAAACATCACCTAACCTGCCCAGCCCTACCTTCAATGTAAGGATCAAAATGGAAAACATGTAAAAATTATATATCTTTTTTTCTCAAATGAATAAATAACATAACCTAATCTAATATAACCTTACCTAGCCTAGCTCAGCCTGTTTTTGAAGAAGTCATCAAAAATATTGCTCAAAATGTTGGAAAACGTTTAAAATGTTTTCCAAACTAAAAAACCTACACTAACATGGCATAATCAGAACTAACCCCTTTGGTCGCATCCTAGAGGTAATATGCATGGAAAACTTGTATCATCAATATCCTGAAGCACAATATCACTGGTCAGTTAGTGTACTTTAAGGCGTTTGATGAATTCTTGGAATTTATTCTTCCGATGCAAGGTTTATGGAGGTGATTACCATAATGCGACCACTCATTCCTTGTGCAAATGCTTGCTTTCCAGTTGGCAGGCAGAATAACACAAAACAGGGACTTGAATTGGGTAACAGAATGCAAATTGAGGTGAAAAAGTAGCATAACCTAACCCAAGCTCAATAATACCCTATATTCTGTCTTCAGGTGAGAAGAAAGCAGTAAAAAGCAGCCACCTGAGCAATCACCTGGGCTTCTTGGCAGTTTATATTGAAGGAACATGTGTGATTTTTTTTGTTGTGGTATTATTTTGTAATATTAAGCAGTTATAATTCTTACTAACATCTTTGGGACTCAGCTTTTTTCCAATTCGAACTGGGCATGCTCATGTTCAATCAGTTTTCCAGCCATTGTGAGGTAAGTGGTTTTGATGTGATACGTTGATTGAAAAGAAAAAACAATACACAGAGCTGATGAATATTTTGTATTTTGACAGTGACGGCATAAATAGGTCACGAGTGCAGCAGGGGAATCCCAATAGTGATTAGGATTGGCACAAGTGTTCCCAATTGTGATTTGTGGAAAACTAAATTAACTAATGATGCCCCTAGGGAGGTGATGATACCAGAGGTTCCCAAATTGTCATGTGTCAATTGTCTATTGCAACAGGCACAACCCGTAGCTGAAGCGAGCAAACATGCACTGGAATACATTGTGCTGATGACATTTGGAACAAAAATACACGATGTTGATAACATTGATGAACATAAATAATTCCTCTAGTTATTGATTACACATTTGCGACGTGTTTTGCATTACATAAGTATAAGATAGGCCATGTGGTAAATGTCGTGATGATGAAATGCTTCCAAGTGCACAATTCCAGTGTTCAAATTATAGCTCCGAAGTATGAAATTGACATGGCATAGCCATGGGCGTTGATTTCTAAAAATGATTGGCGGGTCAAAATACGTGAAGGGAATAAGCAGGACGAAATGGCTTCGGGGGCAGACTCCATATGGTTTCATGTTAACATTGATATTATTGGAGGGGGGGGGGAGCAAAGCCAACATTGAGAAGGCACCTGCCTCCTCAAAAGTATATCAAACAGCACCCCTGGGTAGAGAAGAGATGTAATATTTGGGAAGCATAATGGTGGATAATAGTGGAACTGTCATGAACAGTTGCTTGATATTTGCTGGGAGCAGGTAGATTCAATCACCTGCTGTGTAATAAAACAAGCTGAGCCAGAAAAGAATACACACCCCCCATTACTCAACAGTTTATGTCACCCAAGAAACACGAGCCGACAACCATAATTCAGCCCATATTCTTCTTCAAGGGATGTAGCGTGTCACTTTGTTTTATAATATAACTACGGTCTTCTGTCGCTCCAGTTATTTAGCTGGCATGAGAGACCAACCTCGTAGATAAATGATATTTATTTGTGGGGAAATCAAATCAAAATACAAAACGGATGGACAAAATCTCATGAACATATAGGACATAAGGACATATAGAACATATGGTACATATGGGACTGGTGCAGAGGTGAGAGGTGAAACTTTCAATACCATTGAAGGCATCCCAGTTTGTAAAACTAATGATAAATGGAATAAGGTTGAAAGGGTGATACGGGGGGGTGATACAACTCCCTCTAATCTCCAAACTAAGCGTTGCACGAAAAGGGAAGAGGTGTTATCGGAAAGCGATATGGGCCAGACATCGCCCCACAAATTGTATCCCCAAAAAAGTGACGTCACTAGGGGGCCTAGGTTTTTACGACTTGCATCATGTTTTGGCTCTGGTGAGTTCATTTTGGAGGAGATTTGAAAAACAAAAAATATTTGGAATCAGAAATGGAAGGCGAAATCGACCATGATGATACAATTTTACTCACCCAAAAATCAAGTTTCTTTGGAAATAAAAAAAAATTTGTTTTCATTTTCTTTAATTTTTATTTTTCTAATGGGTAAAGCGGACCGAGAAACGTTCTTCGAATTCAACTTGCTCTCATAAAAAATGCTTACTTTAACCAGAATTTTATATTCTAGCTCCATTTGGGCACATATGCAAAACTAATAAGTAATCAAAAACGGGGGAAAATATAACATTCATCTGGTGCGTTTTCTTTCGTCCCTAAAAATAAGCAAATGATGAAAGTTTCATTAAAATGTTTTATCAGTTCAAGCGCGACGACTGGTTGAACTTTTCTGGCGGCGACCTCACTTGACCTCGACTAACGCGTTGACCCTAGATTACCTGACCTCAAAATTTTGACACAACATACCAAATTGATGTGGGAAAATGTATGCCAAAATTCGGCGCGCTGCCGTGCACCGTTCTTTCCCAATCCGCCGAAAACCTTAGGGAGGGGGGGCGCCTATCAAACCCCCGAGACGGCGCGGGTTAACGTAACCTAACCTAAACTAACATACCGAATACCTTTTTGAATAAAAAATAGCAAATTCTCTTCAAAATAATACAAGTATTTAAATCATTTTTTATCAAACTAAAAACTCCTAGCCTAACCAAGCCGAACCAAAAGTAACCCGTTGGTTGCGTCATGGTGGTAAAATATGTGGAACCATGTCTTGTGAATAATCTAAAGCACAATAATGTTGGCAAATTTGTGCATTAAGGTGCGTTATGAATCCTTTTAACTTCCTGTACCAATGAAATGTGTAAGGATGTGGTTAACATGATGCAACGACTCATTTCCTTTGCAAATGTTTACCTTTCAGTTGGAATGTGAAATGACGCGAAAAAGTGCTTGGAGTTAGATAACAGCGTAACAATAAGGTGAAAAATGCAATATAGACTAATCTAGCCTAGCCCAAAGTCCAATGGTAGGAAAAATTGATGAAATGGAAAAATCCCTAATTATTCGTTTCCTCAAAAAAAATTTCCAAGTAAAAAATTTGACATAACGTAATCTAACCTAGCCTAATGCAACATTTTGTTAAAGAAAAAGCCTTGTAAAATTAGAAGAATATGTTTTTTTACACACTTTACTAACCACATGTTATTATATATATTTTGTCCTTTCAAAACCGTCCCTTACATGGGAGGTTACGCTTAGTTCGGTTAGATTATGCTGAATTGTGCTTCACGACAACCTTATCCTGATTGTTATGTGTCATCAGCGTCGTTGAGAAAGTTGGTTCTGAAAACTTGGTGAAAATTCCAAGTACCAATTCCTATTAATTGGCGTGCGTGATTTTCACCAAAATATTTCGAATCACCTACTTTAAATCTTTACACAGCACATTTCACACAGCACATTTGGCCTGCTCATAATGTCTTAAATGGGGAAAGGAAAACCGCTCTTCTGAAAATCCTACTCCGAATGTACCTTAAGGTAGGGGAGATTCAGTTGACTGGACATGTAATTTTTAGTGGCCGTGAGGGCGGCACCATACTTTGTTGGCATTGGGCCACGCCATTATTATTCAGAGGCGGAATATAAACATAAGATATTTGTGGTCATGGGAGCAGGATTTCTCCGGACTGGGAGTATTTTCTATTATGAGGGGTGCTATCAGCTGAAGCACTCGTTGAGTGGGAAGTGGGAATAGGTGCACTCAAATGTGCTAGAGAGCACCTTTTGCCTGTCAAATAGGAGCCACATGTCCATCAGGGGGCAGGACCACATGCCCTGAATTTTCCCCTAGATCTGTCAGTGGCGTGGTCATGGCACTATAGTTTCTTTATTAAATGTGCTGATGTGAATGGAACTAAAAGTTTGGATTGTAGGTTCCAAGACCTGCCACAAATGATAAGTGGCGCAGCGAGACTAGCTAGTGTGTGAAGCGAAAACTATGCAAAGGATAGGCATGGGGCTAGGACTAGTATCGAGGGGTAATATCAACCCTCGCACTGGTAATTGTAGTAGCATGTAATGAGTGGGAGTATAAGTGATTAACTTCGAAACTAGAGGACCGAATAATTAATCCAGGAAAAAGCGTAAGAGTATCGGAGTTGATCCAAAACTAGACGCAGTGACACTCGAATAGATTACAAATTAATGGCAACCATCGATGGACTCTAACTGATCAAGGGTATCTACAAAATGGTGACTTGT
Organism: Ashinkailepas kermadecensis; assembly: GCA_034440615.1. NCBI lineage: Eukaryota > Metazoa > Arthropoda > Thecostraca > Neolepadidae > Ashinkailepas > Ashinkailepas kermadecensis. Next base: position 4,236 of record JAOTOM010000917.1, on the reverse strand, counting down.
GTGTTCAGAATTCTTGAAGTGAGTACCGCTGTAGGAAACCAAGTACCAAACACAGACTTCTTCACGCAGAGAAAGTACAAAAGAAAATCATGAGAAGAACTTTGGGATTTTACGACGCATTCGACTGTTTGGTCTTACAGCGTTGCCGACCATTCACGCCGACCGATCGCTGAAGGACTCTATAATTCCGCCAGTTGCGGGATTTGATCCCACGGTCTTGCACCAAAGAGTCAAAGGCCTTACCCACTGAGCTACCGCGACCCCTAAAAGATTACCACCAAACGGGGAGTAATGACAATATATTAACTCATGAAGGAAGGCTAGGTGTCGAAGAGAAATACTATGATAAAGGGTAACAGCGAGCGAGGAACTCTGTGACCGCGAGTTATCATGATGTGTAACTCTTGGATGGAGGGTAGTCAGTGGGGAGTAACTTGCAAGTTAAGAGTAACTGATAAAGAGTAACCCTGGCGACAAGAGTAAAAAGAAAGGGTAAACCCGTCGTCTTGATGTAACTGAACCCGCAATACGAGAGTTGCATAACCTGCAGTGAAAACAAAATTACCCCGCTGAAAACAAAACTAGCCAAGGCTCACGGGTAACTCTTTCACGGCACCCAATGATGGCGGGTAATTTGAAAATTTAATATCCTATTTGGGGTTAAGATATGCATATTCCGGGTCGTGGTGAGAGAGTAACTATCAAATAAGGGTTTATCCATGGAAGGGTAAATATTTACTCTTTTGCGATACACCTGATGCATGCTCCACTCAACTAATTGCAACGACAGTTTCGCAGATCGCGGGTAACTCTTACAGGGCGATCCGTCAATCGGGTGTCGTTATGTGGTTACCCAAAACGATTACCCTTAAGCGGATGTCCTACCCAAAACGGAACTAGCAGATTGGTAGTCAGTGTCAGCCCACGTGCGTTAGCCATCTTGAATTGCCGTTGAATATCGCGCAAGAGGTGTCTTCGTATTTGCTCCGCGAGAGGCATATGAAGTTCCAGAACTTTAGATGTGGGCATGCATAAAAGTGTAAGTATTGATAGGCATAAAATTTACATATCTAAATCATGGAAAATTGTCGCATGTCTATGGCTGGATATCCAGGGTGGTTCGAGGGTGTCTGAGCGCCCCTGGTTTGGTACCCTGTTAATGTTAATTTCTCATTTTCCCTATTCAGTCTGAAAACATGTCTTGAAAATATAGATGCCCTGGCTTCGTGAGAGGAGATATCCAGCCTCGTATATGTCTACCAGATCACTGTGCCAGAAATGGCACTACCCATGTTCTCTACTACCTACACCATATATCTTAAATATTGGTAATTTTTTGGAGCAGGCCCGCATCAAGGTGAACCGAAGAATCAGTTCATGTTGTATTTAATGAAGTATGTGAAGCGAAATGGAGGCAACTGAATAGCCAGGACATTTTCTTATGTCTCCGGCCCAATATTTTTTAAAGCCATCTTGGTCTAATGGTGGTATGCGATTAGACTCATGGCTGGTAGGAGAAAATGCACCATGAGCTTAGGCTTAGGGGCGCCAGTGCCTACCCCTGGCTTTGGCTGTAGATAGGGTATCATACCAGAATTCTTCAAAATATTTTTTTTTCAAATGCAATGTTTAGTTATGTAGCTAACATGATGTGACCACTCATTTACCGTGCAAATATTTATTTTTTTAGTTGGCTAGCCAAAAGACACCAAAAATTGGGTTGTGAGTTAGGTAACATAGCCTGAAATTCAATGTTTGAAAAAGGAAAAAATTAAACAACCTAACCTAACCTATCCTTGCCTTCCATGTCAGAAAAAAAACATTCTGAACAATCTTTTCTCATTTTGTTATGAAAAAAAACTCATGGTCTAACCTGACCTAATCTAGCCTAGCCTGTTTTTGAAGAAGTAATGCAAAATTTTCCTCAAAGGTATGGACATGCTTAAAATGTATTCCAAGCTTACCCTACAAACAAAACAAAACCTACCTTAACATTATTGGGATGGGAAAATTGGGGTAAATTTGTGCTTTAAGGTATTTGATAAATTCTTAAACTTTCTTTTTCCAATGCAATGTTTATGTATGTGGCTAACTTGATGTGACCACTCATTTACTGTACAAATGCTTACTTTTCAGTTGGCAGGTCAAATAATACCAAAAATGGGTTTGTGAGTTAGGAAACTGCATAAAAACAATGTTTAAAAATAGAAAGAAATAAATATATCTTAACCTAACCTATCCTTACCTTCCATGTAAGGAAAAAATGGAAAGAACATAAACTTCTGAACAACCCTTTCTCATTTTTTTATGAAAAACAAACACAACTTAACCTAACGTAATCTAGCCTAGCCTGTTTTTGAAGAAGTAATCAGACATTTTCCTAAACATTTTGGTAAGTGTTTCAAATGTTTTCCAAACTTACCTTGCGAACAAAACAAAACCAACCCTAACATTATCGGGATGAGAAAATAGGGGCAATTTTGTTCTCTAAGGTATTTTATGAGTTCTTCAAATTTATTTTTCCAGTGTAATGTTTATGTATGTGGCTAACATGACTCATTACTGTGCAAATGCTTACATTTCAGTTGGCAGGCCAAATTACACCAAACATGGGGTTGTGAGTTAGGTAACAGCATGAAAACATTGTTTAAAAAAGAAACATAACCTAACCTAACCTATCCTTACATGTAGGGAACGTGTAAGGGAAGAATATGTAAGGTAAATATGGAACAAATATAAAAATTCTGAACATTTTTCTCATATTTCGAAGGAAAAAAATGAACATAACCTAACCTAACCTAGCCTAGCCTAGCCTGTTTTATAGAGGTAATCAAACATTTTCCTTAACATTTTGGGAAATATAGAATATATTTTCCTAACTTAAAAAACCTACCCTAACATTATTGCGATGGTAAAATGGGGTAATATTGTGCTTCAGGGTGTTTTATGAATTCTTCAAGATTCTTTTTCCAATGCAATGTTTATGTATGTGGCTAATATGAGGCGACCACTTATTTACTGTGGAAATTCTTACTTTCCAGTTGTCAGGCCAAATAACACAAAAAATGGGCTTGTGATTCAGGTAACAGTCAGTCCTAAAAACAATGCTTAAAAAAGAACAAAATAACGTAATCAAACCTAACCTACCCCTATCTTCCATGTTAGGAAAAAAAGGGAAGAAAAAAAATCCGGAACAATTTTTCTCATTTATTTCTGAAATGACAAAAAATAAGATAACCTAACCTAACCTAGCCTGGCCTGGCCTAGTCTAGTCTGTTTTTTGAAGAAGCAATCAATAATTTTCCTCAAAATTTAACAAAACGTTTTAAATCTTTCCAAACTAAAAAGCGTACCCAAAAACTGGATAACCAAAGCTTGTTTGCTTCATGGACATAAAGTGTATGGAAAACTTATCTGATCAATACCCTAAATCACAATAAATCTGGTCAGTTTGTGCTTTAATGAGCTTTATGAATTCTTGGAATTCTTTCTTCCAATGCAATGTTTAATGAGGCGATTACCATAATGTTACCACTTACTTCTTACGCAAACGCTTGCTTTTCAGTTGGCAGGCAAAATAACACAAAACAGAGACTTCGAGTTAGGCAACATAATATAAAATGAGGTAAAAAATTACTTCATTAAATAATTTCTTCATTAAATGTGCTGATGTGAGTGGAACTAAAAGTTTGGATTGTAGGTTCCAAAACCTGCCGCAATTTACCAGTGGCGCAGCCAGGATTTTCTTAATGGGGCCGGACCCCAACAATGTCACGGAGTGGAGAACGCTTTTGCGCGGGAATCTCACCGATTTTTCTTTCGTTTTACGTGGTGAAAATCTCAACAATTTCTTGTATCATCCAGCATATATTTGTTTGCTAATGGGAACGGGGCGGTCCCCGGCCCCCTTCGCTGCGTCTCTGTAGGTTGTTAATGCCTGCCCAAAGCTTTAAAAAATATACCCCAAAGTCAGAGTGCTGCCCCAACAAGAGCCTCAGCTCTGTCAGAGGGCACAATAGGTACATGATGATGTACACAATAGGTACACAATAGGTACAATAGAATGTTTTCTTATTGGCATGTCTATATGTTTGGCATTTATTTTGCAGAAGAGACGGTAGAATACCTGCTGTGCTTCTTCCACTAGTTGGAGGTCATGCGGGGGTCGTACCTTGTGAAGTCAGCTCCCTGCATCGATGAAAACATGTTCGTCGAGGAGGGCGAGGAAGTGCTGAG